>JAHIAM010001766.1:0-26375 GCA_021605205.1 Aegilops longissima
CACTACAAAAAATACACTTCCGTGATGATACGTGTTTGTCATAGTAGGTCGCGTTTTTGTCATGCATGTACATCCATGACAAATTTATGTGAGAATCAAGATAGTCATACATGTCTTTGTCGTAGAAGTGTTCCATGACATTACCAAAATTATCATCACGAGTGTCCACTTCCATGACGATAAATCGCGCGTCCGTCGAAGTGCTTTCGTCAAGGGTGACCGACACGTGGCATCCACCGTAGCGGAGCGCCGTTAAGCTATCGGGTCGGGTTTTGGATCCGATAACCCGTTAACAGCCCGACCAATGGGAAATTTCCGTGTAAAATTCTTATTGGCGGACGAAACGTGTCGGCTCGTCGATTGGGTCGGATAAGGCGCCTATGATATGTCGACCGTGCCACGGCCCTGCTGGCCCATTTAGCTTACAAAGCCGGCCCGTTTGACTTGGTCGAAAGTTAGCGGGCTGGCCATGAAAAACTTATTAACGGTCTCTTCGCCAAATAGCCCATTTCACGGCCCGTTAGGCACTAAAAAATCGGCCCAACAACGTCATGTGGCCGTCGAATATAACACCAGCCCATTTCACTTTCGGCCCATGTATGGCCCCGGCGTCTTCGGCCCATATGAGGCCTTCGTATCTTCGGCCCTTCTGGGCCCACGGTGACTCTAGCCCATAATGAACAGTAATTTTCTTTGTACCCGTTAACGGCCCGTGATTTACATGGGCGTTTCCGCTCCGTGTTAGCTTTCGGCCTATTATTGGCCCATCGTTCTTGGGCTCCTTTTGACCCTCGATTACTTCGGCCCGTTCTTGGCTGTTCCCTAATGGGCCAAATTGGCCCATGGCAAAATCGACCCGTTCTTGGCATGTTCCCCAAATGGGCCAAATTGGCCCATGGCGAAATCGACCCGTTCTTGGCTGTTACCCTAATGGGCCAAATTGGCCCATGGCAAAATCGACCCGTTTACGGCCAGCCGTCCTATATTACGGCCCATTAACGACCCGTTATGCTGTGACAAATTAAGCTTTTGCAGTCCTCTGACTGTTAACGGCCCGTTACCGTCTTTGAGCGATACCAATTCGCCGATTACGGCCCATGTAGACCCATTTATCCAAGCGGCCCTAGGCCCATTTATCGACGGCCGAGGCCCACGATTCTGAGCCCATTTATCGGCGGCCCGTGGGAGACCCATGGATCCTCGGCCCGTATATGGCCCATGGTGTAATTCGACCACTAGCAAACCGGGAAAAAAAGACTAGGAAATAAATAAGGCCCAAACTAACGCTAGGCTATTAAAGCGATTGCCTGATTACATCCACTCGGCATCAAAGATCGCCACGGTGCAAATATAGGAACACCCTACACTATACAAAAATGGCTTGCTGTTTTCTTGAGCGGTGGCTGCGTTAAGAATAAATTTTGTATCGCACCAAAACAAATTACAACTATATAACAAAAGGAAGGTTGGCATAAAACTTAACAGTCTAGCGAGATAAATGCACCACGAAGTTGAAGCTCGGTTCATTTGACTGGTATTACGTTTTCATGTTGTATTGTCGATGGAACACCATAACCCTCGCCTTCATTTCCCTAGGCTCTGAACAACATAGCAAATGTCGATAGTCGGTTTCAAAACCATGCATATCTTGGCGACATTGAGCAATGTTTCTCCTTGTTTCACAAAGGGCCTCTGTTAGGGAATGGACTTGTGTGCGGGCCTTGAGATACAACATTGCTTTGAGCTTGCATATCTTGATCATGAGGCAGTTTGGGCGATATTGCCTTAACAACCAACCCGGTATTACGCGAGAGCGTGCTTTTAGCCTTTGTTAGTGGACAGTCTTGACCCACTGCGACAGAGGCGACATTGCGGTTATAGTTGCCTCGCCACCTTGAAGGTGGCGGTTCCTCATTTTTCCATAGCTCGCTGAAAAGTTGAGGTTTTACATTAGTAGTACCAGAACGAGAAGATATTAAGGAGGCAGCAAAACCAAACAAAATAGCTTTGGTCTATATCTGAGAACTTATTACGGTGAACCCATGTAAAATATTAGTTGTATTTTATTGCAAAGTACATAATAAAACCAGGTTCCAAACATATGACCATGTACCATCGCTAATGTATTGTCTATTTCTTCACATTGTATTGAGGGCTAAGGATAAAGAGGCGAAGTTTATAATCTGGTAAGCATAGTATGACATCATTCATATCACAAAACAAGCGAGAAACGGACAAGCGAGGCAATTGTAACGTTGTGTGGGCAAGTCGACCACGGAACTAGATTACGGGTCAAGATCAAAGGAACATCACTCCTCCCTTTTAAACCTTGTAAGGTGCAATGATACGCTAAGACAATTGTGTATAAAATTGAAAAGAGTAATAGACATTGGCTGCAAACCATGCAGTTCAAGGCACAAGTCGAGTAAGTAGTAGTTAAAAGGCATGAGGATTAAGGACTTACAACAGCGGCTTTGGTGGTGTAGTCATGCCCTTCTTCTTCTTTGGTGTGACAGTCCTTGAAGATTTCCACAACATTTGGTTCGGTACTTTTTGGTCCTTGCGGGCTTTCCTCGCATTTGAACAAGTCAATATAGATCGATAATATGGTACAGCGAAAAGAGTGAAACAACGACTAATTACAAGAGCCTCGCGATTGTGCAATATAGCTACGAGATCACGTAAATGCATTGGAATTTCACTTTAAATGCGGTTGGCCTTGTTCTTTGAACAGTTCACCTACAAGAAGATAGATTTGTGTGGCACATGCGTCAATAGGACTTCAACATGTGATCGATCACATATATATAATGTACGATACTTGGATCGGACCGGTGTTTAACAAGGCCCTCCGGTCTTCATCGATATATTTTCCCTTTGGAGATGTTTGGGAAAGTTCACTTTATTAGCCTTGCCTTCAAAGTGAGTTTTCCTCAAGTTATCCGATCTTGTCATGAGCAGACTTGAAAACATGGGTGCAAGCATGCAGTTGCATCATCTTGGCTATCAACTTGAACCTCATCTGTTGAAAATTATGGGAGTCTCATTATCGACAACCTAGAAAGTATGGGACAGAGCAAGGCGATATTACTAGTTTCCATACATAACCATACTTACAGATAAATGGTCGAGGAAGGTGTTGAAGCTGGGTTTCGTCTTTGTCATTCTGTCTTGAATCCATGTTGGGAGGATCGTACATGACACCTAACGGCAACCGCTGCCTCGATACTAACTTGGTGACTCTGTAGCATCCGTGGCCTTTTAAACCTACCTCAAAGCGGATCTCCATTCTTCCTCCTCTAGATTTAGTTAACCTATCGAGCATTATCCACGATGTTTGTTTCCTCTTGCGCCTAGGTGCTAGTCCAACAACAAACATAGGAAGTGTTAGTGTACATCAAGCTGTGAGACTACATATAAAGAAGCATGCAAGCTGTAACTTGACTCCGGCAACTACCTTCTTGCTGTTGAAGCTCACAAGGTTCATCGATATTGCCAACTCGTCTTGTGTCAAGAGTGCTTGGGAAGTAGTGTCGGTGGCAAGGGAGCTTGGGAGCGTGCTGCTAGCTCAGTTGGCCTTACAGTATGTCGTGCAGCTGGTAATCTTGTGGTAGGTGTTGCAAGAACTAGGGCTGTCTCTGCTTGTTTGGTGGCAGCTATTTGTTTCTGTTTGGCTTTTTGCAGTTCGTGTAGCATGGGATGCCGTGTTTGTAGAATTTTCATTGGACTTTCACCTTCTATTGCACCATCGGTACCAGCGAGAATCTGCGAGGATTCATCCGCTTCTCATTCCCTGCCATTCTCTGTTTCTTCCTCTTTCTACATGCCATGTTAAGTCAAGCCGACAAGAAAAGCGAATAAAATTTAGTTCTTGAGAACAAATTGATGCGTGATCTGAGACGAATAAAACTTTGATGTTAGACAACCACATGATAGG
Source organism: Aegilops longissima (assembly GCA_021605205.1). NCBI lineage: Eukaryota > Viridiplantae > Streptophyta > Magnoliopsida > Poales > Poaceae > Aegilops > Aegilops longissima. The sequence goes on from JAHIAM010001766.1 coordinate 3,938, forward strand.
AGGATGTAATATGTATGAAAAACAGGGACGGAAGAGATAACGAGAACTATGATGTGTAAACTAAGAAGAAGACATTTCACCAAATTAGAAGCAATGCAATGGAAGGTAGACACCATATGAAAGATGCTACAAATATCGCTCTGCCAAGTTAACAGTGTCTCGGCATAAATGGCGTTTAAACAAATGTGAAGCAGTACAAGAAATAAATCATATGCAAGATGCAAACAACATCACACTACCATGTTAGAGGTCTCTCGTCATTAGTGCCATTGCATATTCACAGCATTGCATATTCACAGCTTATGATGTGTAAACTAAGGAGAAGGCATTTCAACAAATTAGAAGCAATGAAAGCTAGACACCATATGAAAGATGCAAATAATATCACTCTACCAAGTTAAAACTGTCTCGTCATAAGTGCCATTTCAACAAATTAGTAGTACAAGCTAGAAAAGAATGTGAGATGTAACCTATATCACACTCCGAAGTCAAACGTGTCTTATGATAAGTGATTGTTGCAGGTTACACAACAGTAGTAATTTGATGTAAGAACATGGTGTGATAGACAGATATTGTATGTTCTAGAAACAGGAACACGTGTCTTATTCAAGTATAATGTGTAAAGTAAGCAGATGGAATTCAACAAAATTAGAAGCAATACAAGCTAGACATCACACATAACATGCAACCACATATAACGATTGCCAAGTTAGAGGAGCACGGTGATGCTGCACTAGGGAGGCGTGCTCATCATAAACACAGCTTTGTTGAGTGTCTATGCATGTGTTGTCTTGGAAATCATCTTGGGGGTGTGGAGGGTAGAAGCTGTAGAGGCCCTCCGTTTGGAAGGAGCACCTTTATCCGCTGCCTTGCTAACTTCCTTCCGCTTTATTGATTTTGAATTGTCAAGTAAAACCGACAAGAAAAAGCAATAAAATTCTCTCTTGAGAACTCATTCATGCATGATCTTGACAATCACTACTTTGATGTAAAGGCAAACACATGATACCGAGGATGGAATATGTACGAAAAGCAGGGCGACATGGCATGTTCACAACTGTTTGTGTAAACTAAGCGAAACCATTCCAGCAAATAAGAAGCAATGCAAGCTAGACACCACATGAAAGATGCAACCAATATGACTGCCAAGTTAAAAGCGTCCCATCATAAATGGAATTTCAACAAATTAGAAGCAGCGCATGCTATAAATCATATGAAAGATGCAACTAATATCACTTGCATATACTAAAGGTGTCTCGTCATATTGATTGATGCGGGATACAAAAAACAATAGTTTTATGTAAGGACATGCTTAATAGACAGATGTACTATGTACTAAATACAGGAAGGCATGTCACATTAACAGGTATAATGTCACATTTACGGGAGTATAAGCTAAGCGAGACTAGCACATGCAGTTTAACAGATTGGAAGAATTACAATCTAGACACCATATGCAACATGCAACCACATATCACGCTGCCAAGTTAGAGCAAGCACCTGCAATGCTAGTGTAGAAATGCTGTAATCAACTCTGAGCTCGTTCACTATCTTCATCTAGCATTTACATTTCTTGAGAATCATGTCGGAGGTGGCTGCATTCTTTAAATGAGGTAGTCCCCTTGCCTGCCTGCCTCGTCATAAGTGATTGATGAGGGATACACAAGAACATTAGTTTGATGTAAGAACATGGTTAATACAGATGTACTAGTATGTACCAAAAGCAGAAAGGCATGTCATATTCAAAGGTATAATGTGTAAGCTAAGCGGATGCAATTTAACCAAATTGGAAGCAATACAAGCTAGACATCCATTTGGAGTGGTGAACATGATCATCTAGGACACGAGAGCCTGGTGGGAGGCGGGCTGCCGCCACCATCGCGGCTTTTAGTTGGCTTCGGTGATGCCTGTCTTTGTTGGGCTTGTCCTTTGGCTCGGCCGGTGCTACGACTAACTATTTGTCTTACGGTGCTCACGGGATGGTGGTTCATGTAAAAATATCTTTCCTTATCTTAATAAAGACCGACTTGACCTTTCGAATACAAGCTAGACACCAACATGCAACCACATATGACACGTGAAGTTAAAGCAAGCACACAGGATGGTGGTTCATTGCGGCGAGTCATCAACTCGAGCTCGTTTACCGTCTCCATCTCTGACACTGCACCCTTTAAAGCGTTATAGCGTGTCTTGCCTACCCGTATACCAAGCTGGGCGACTTCTCTCTTTTCTTTTCTGCTTCTCTTTCGGGGAGAGTCTGAAATACCCTTGCATAAAAACACAATAGTGAGAGTATGGGTGAAGTGTGTGCAGAACTAGTGCCTTTGTAAAAGTAGCGAGATAGCAGGTGGCTGAAAAATAAATGACAGGAGACATATGATAGCTCTACAACATTGCATGGCAAACAAAATTAGATTCTACTCCGTATGATTTTGTAATATATGAGCACGAAATGCAGGTACTCCTCCGGCACACCACCACATGTGGTCATATCTAAGATAACGATCATTGAAAATAAATAGGTCGATCGATTTTTTAATGAACCGTCCGATCTATAAGAGCAGGCAGATGGCCTTCGTCTACCTCCCTTGATCCTTGTTGGCGATCTTTCTCGAACCGCTTGGCGACCACCGGCCCAGACCCGTGCCTCCGCCGCCCGCCCTCCCATCGACCTCACACCACCGCCGTGCTTGGCGGCGCCCCAAGCCATCCCTTTAATCCCGGCCGACCTCCGGATCGGGCGCCCGGTAGCTCTAGGCCGAGCGCCCTAAGATAAACACCAAGGCGCTGCTTCCCGGCGTAATAGTCGTACTAGCGCTGTTACGCATGGGAATGCTTCCGTTAATTGGGAATCAAGCGGCAGAAATTGAAATTCAGAGGCGGCGGACCTCTAGCTAAGGTGAAATAGTATATGAGGAGAAACCTTGTGCATCGCGAGTTACTAGGAACATCTAGTATCAAGAAGAAGCGGTCAACTAGTGTCTTACGTGGGATGAATACCGTGCAAGCGAGGCGTAAGATTTGCACGAATAAGGAAGAGAGTACCTTCTTGGTTGCGGTGTGGTCACCTCCACATGTCGCGCCGATCTTCTTGTTTTTACCGGAAACCGATGTTACGGAGGTGCAGGCTTGGGCGAACCCATGGCCAAATTGTTGATTGTGTTGCCGTGGCTGTATGTCGGCGGAGGAAGCAGATCCGGCGGCGAAGGGCGGCGTAGCGAGGAACAACTCGGTGCGGTGGAGGTGGCGAAGTTGGGCGGCAGCGGTGAGGCTTGAGGCGGCGTGGTTGAAGCTGGCTCGAATGCAGACGGCTCGGCCTCGGCTTCAACTACTAGCCGTGGAGGCGTTGCGGTTGAGGTTGCGGTGGGCGGCGGCGTCGGGTATCGGCTCGGCGTGATGGAGGAGGCGGCGGTTGATGGGTGGGATGGGGTGGCGGACGGAGGGCGCGGGGTTTCATGGCTGGTGGAGAGGTAGTTTTGGCGCCCACAGATCTGAATGGGGAATCGGACGGGTGGGGGAACCATGTTTGATGCAGGGGCGCTTGTTTTGGCTTTTTGAGCAGAAGATGGGGCGCTTGTTTGAAATTTGGGAAAGTACAAACTTTGCCCCCTCTTAAATTCGGACCTCTGCGGGTCGGGGTAGGATGGTAATCCCGGTGTCCCAAATAGTGGGCGGGGCGATTTGACGCGCGCATGTGTGTAAGCGGCCATTGTGTATGAATGTTTTTGGAGGCGGTTGCGTGGCGTCTAGATGAAGCTACAAACCTACCCGGTTTAGACCTTTGGACGTCGGGCGGTAGGTTTCACAGTCGGAGTTATTAGAAAAGTAATTTCCTTGTACTACCAAACATTGGTCTCCAGCGGTTTGAGGCGAGTAGAGGCTCTTTTGGCGCCGTTCGAAATTTTGAAACACAAGCATTCACGTTTAGAGTACTCTTGAACTATGAGGATTGACCTAAATAGACAACGTTATATTTGACCTTGTATGTTTGAAAACCTCATTAAATTATCCGCTTCCTTTTGAATTTTGACACTTGAAAATCCTATAACTACGATTATTTTGGAATGGAGGAGCTAAATTTGAATCTATTTTGTACACGACTACATATGCTATTATGTACAAAATCAGAGCAAAGATTGGTACCCCCATAGTTTAGGTATGGTTTACAAATGCCATGATATCAAATTCAAATAATTGAATGGACTTCATGTTGAATTCGATTTTTTAAACCACCTTAGGTTGAATTCAAATGTATACTAGTTCATAGGTAGCTATTTATAAATGTCCATTGTGTAACTTTCATTATGTATAATGTGCTTTACACACACAACATGAACTATACTCACGTTTATATTAGATTGCTAAGCGATGCATTATGCAGAGTTCAAAATACTAACTATGTGGATCAATTGTGTGAATAATAACATAGACATGCTCAAATTCGATAGAATCTAGATGTACGATGGATCAATGACCGCTCCTTCTTGAATTGCAAATATCATGATCCCATCCTAATATTTGGATACAATTTATATCTTTAATCAATGTGTAGAGCAGTCTTTTACGTGTAGTTTCACTCTCCATCGGTGGTCTCTCACACATGCTCACACACTCTCTCCGAGGTGTCTTTCTACACACATTCTCTAGATATAACCCTCCCTCCCTCTCGTAACCATTTACAACTGTTTTCACTAACCTTTATCACAAGCACTCTTCCTCTACTTAAACATACACACGCACAATCCTCATCGACCCTTTCTATATACATGGACCTGCCTCGTGTCTCATGTCGCACATTATCTTCGCTTTGTCTCTCACGCATTATCTCACACCTCTCTTCCTAATCGTGAGTATGATTCTAGCGAGCATTCTGTAGGATGCCCTTAAAGTTAGGTTGGATGAATAGTAATATCAGAGATAGAGGGTTACCTTAGTCCGAGAACCTAGGGTTACAAATCCTAGCGGCTTTGTCGATGGACACGAGTCCTTCACAATTCTGCTATCTTTGTCTTGTCGACTAGTCATCCATGGGTCTTCCTAAATGTGTCATGGGCCGACCAATGTGGCGAGGGGCGGAACCGAACAAAGGGCCTCACCTCGACCCACGGACCTCAGCGGTGACACACCCTCTGCCCCCACGTCTCATTATCTTCTCACACCCACATACCAACACAAACACCACACACAGAAAAATTCTCCTGGTGCCTCTATTCCCTCCCCTTGCATATACACACTCAAGGGAATGGAATCTCTTGTCGTGACGTCATATTAGTCTCTCTCTCTCTAGACCACCCTCATTTCTCGTGCTATCTCTCCCCCCCCCCCGTCGGCCCCTCTATCCATGCCTCTCTCGAATCGTAATACACACATACCTCTCTAGGCCCGCCAAATGCATCAACTACACATTCACATGTTACATCACGTACCCCATTGATCTAAAAGCCCTCTCTTCACGTTTATTTAGCATACAACATTCCTTTTGAATAAAGTGTGGCCAAAAATTATTTTAGAGTTTCTACATATATACAACATTACAAAGTTATATGGAGAATCTGAGCGCTAATTTGCATTGCATTGTGCCCACAATGATATTTATTCCATACTTGTGAATTTGTATATTTTTATACTATATACAAAGTTAGTCATAATAAAGAGAAGCGAAGAGCATCTCTCTCTCCATCGCATACCCCCCTATCGCCCCTTTCACGTATGCACACAAAACTATCTCCATGTCCTCTAAAAGTAAGCCCCAGAAAATTCACGCGTGTTTCATCTTTCTCTCGCGATATATGCAATAGCGATCATTGTATTTGAAGTGAAAGCACGATACATACATTGGACTTCATAATCCACTCATTACGGTCACCGTTTACGTTTAGTGGTTATTATCGATCACGGGCTCACCGTACAACTTTGTATTTGCTCATGACATGACTAGTTGACGAGTTAAGCGCTCCACGTGGCACCTAATCTAGTGTTGCATCACATTATCTCACTAACATCGTGCCCACACATCGACTTGTATCTACTCTACATCTACACTATTATAAAATACATAAAATACACTCTTATAAAAACAGAGTTGGTGATGATGGTGTGCCTGCCATCCTGCAATATAGGCCGTCCGATTTATATCGGCGGATAGGAAAAAAACTATGGCAATTTTGCAAAAGGTACCCACACCTCTCCACATTTGCAAATAAGGCCTTCCCTCGTTCATCCTTTTCTCTCACAAGATAAACAAGTCATACAAATGCATCTTGATGTTACGTACAGCATACGAGCATCTTGCTAGTAAGAATGAAAACAAGCGACAAAAAATATTTTGGCGGTGGTGCGAAGTCATGACCGCGAGCACAGCGGACAAGGTGGCCTTGTATTGGTATCTTGAGCCGTCTGTTTTAACACACAGGAGCTGGTGTGGTGATTATACACACTGCGCGCATGCACGAACTCCATCCATAACACTCACACAAACACATGCACCCACGCGCATACATAACACTCCTGCGTACACGCAGCCACGCGCGCGCATAACACTCACACACACACGCGCGCGCGCATGCATGCACACGAGTACACCACCGACCAACACACACTCTCACGCTCAAGTGCTCAACCTACGTGCATGCGCACACATCAGGCCACAGCAGACACATACACAACCAGGTGATTCCAGCGCGCGGGTTGGAGCCTTATCGCGCTGCGTAAATTTGTGTTTATCGACCTTTTCCCTATGCGAACTGACAGGTGGGACCCACAAGGAACATGGTCAATTTAACTAGTCAACATGGCGCCACGCAGACTATTTGGCGGTCAGCGAGTGCAATCCGATGCTGAGCTGTGAGCAAGTGACGGATAATCACCATAAAAGCGTATATAGTGACCGTAATCAGCTTATTCGAAGTTCGGTGACCGTATTACGCTTTTCTCTCTGTAGGCCCTCCAAAACTACATCTCTACGTTCTCGCATGTTACATCTAACAACTATGCAATACAACACTACTACTACACTCTAACACAATAAATCATATGTGTTTTAGTTTTACTAGATATCATATTGTTACTTATAATTATTCAGTTTGCATACATTAAAATTGCCTTTGAAATGTATGGCGATTATCATCTACATGCGGGAAAAATCCGCCCTTTCTGTTTAATCGGGTTTGTATCGATGGATCGTGCGAAACAACAAAACTATAGTACTATCTGATACAAGTGACAGTTCTTTGGGCGTCGTGTCGTCTACTCCTCCGTCGTAAGAGTGGGCGCTTCGCTTTCATAAATCTTCTAGTCCCTTTCGCCGACATGTGGGACATCAAGCTACGGGTCCACGTGCCATACGGAATCTGATGCGAGCAGCGGGGTGAAGCACCCAGTCATGGCGCCGGCGTAGTAATGAGCAATGAGGCGTCAAATCACAAAGCTGCACCTTTCCGCGATTAAGTTGGAGGGGCGAAGTAATAATGCTAAAAAAAGAAGTTGGAGGGGCGAAGCAACCATCATTTCACTCGTTGCTGAATCCGCTTCTCCCTCATCTTCTTCAACTTAACCACGTGTTGCTTACGCGTTGTTACGCCTCATGTGGGGCAGCGGATCAGCTTGGTCGCTTCTCCCTCATCTTCTTCAACTTAACCACGTGTTGCTTCTGCCGTTGTTCGCCTCATGTGGGGCGCGGATCAGCTTGGTAAAGCAACGACACGTGGGACGCATGTTAGCAAACCGCCGGGACAACGTCCTCGAAAATAAGAAACCTCCCCGCCATCCAGCGGCAAAATCACCTCCTTTTACTAATCTTTGATTCTATAATTTTTAGATCAATATAATTGAGATTTGTATAGATAGCACAGGAGCAAAACCAAGTGAGTGCAGTTAAGGGCATCCACAATGTGTAGCCAAATGTGAAAATAGCTTTTGGCATCGTGGGAACCATTGTGGGCGGCGTTGCCAAAGCCAAAAGATGGAACGAAGCTCCTGATTGATTGATTGAAGGAATAGAAAAATGCAACGTCTCTCCTCTTTCTCCCATGCTTGGGCGCATGTAGGAGTAATCTGATATAGAGCTGAGTCTACTCCCTGTCCCTTCTATCACAAATCACAAAGCGGTGAGGCGTCAAATCACAAAGCAGACGAAGCAACTATCATTTCACTCTTGCTGACTCCGCTTCTCCATCGTCTTCTTGAGAAACCATCTCACGCACTAGTACTCCTAGTAGTAGTACTAGTAAAGGACTTCTGGATGCAAATAAAGGCGGTTGTCTCGGCTTGCGGCGGCACTTGCGAGCGACTTACCGTGGTCTCCCTCAATGGTGTTCTCCGTCGAGCGCACTTGCCAAACCACAAAAAAAAAGTCGTCGGCGTCACCGCAATGGGCAAGGAATTCAAATATAGTTACTACCTCCATTTTTTTGTACACAAGGCCAGTATATCAAAATTACAATTTGCAAAGGGCCACTAACACTAATCGAGGCAAAATTGATGGGGTTAGCAACCAAGGACATTAATATCCCTGCATGCATGCGGAAGTGAGAAGGTTCGTTTGCATGGCGCTGCATTAATCAGCGATGAGGTGAGATGGTTAGCTCTTTGGTCTTTCGAGAAAAAATCGCATTAATTGACCGTGAAGCGAGGATTTGTATCGAAGGAAAACCCGCCTTTCTTTTTAACACTAGTACTCCTAGTACGTACTACCTCAAATCTGGTTTATAGGTCCCTTTTATAGTTTGTGCCAAATTTTGACTAAAGATTTAACTAACAAAATGTTAATGCATGTCAAGAAAAATTATCTCATTGGATTCGTATTTGAACATAGTTTTGAAAAATATAATGTTTGGTGACATGCGTGAACATTTTCTTAGTTTAATCTATGGTCAAAATTTGCCAATAATGGGGACCAATAAACCGAGACGAAGGTATCGTGATACTATCTGTTGGGTCTAGGCCTTGCATTGCCAAACTTAGCCACACATTTTGCCAAGCTTGCCTAAAGTTTTCAAAATGAGAAGGAGGTACACTTGCTTGCGGCTGTCGTGATGCACCGCACCCTCTGCAGTCGCTCCTGCGCTTGTGATCGCACCGCACCCTCACTGCCGCTCTGCTGCCGCAAACCCAACCAAGGGCAGCACCCTCAGCGACACGTGTTGTCGCATGTGAACAAACCAAACTCAGCCATCCTATCGCTGACACATAATTTTCGTTCATAGAGTATGTTTATCCAACGGAGTATCCAAATGCGGCCCGTGCGGTGGTGCATTGGGGAAGAAGAAGAGGTGAGGAAGAAGGAAAGAAGGGTTAGGAGGCGTGGGATATTCATCCAACGCGCTGAAATGGTAGACTCGAGGCGACTTGCATAACAAATAGTATGTTTTACACAGCAAAAGATCCATAATAATAAAACAACAACATAAAGAAAAACTATCACTGCTTTCGCGGAAAGAGGCGGCCTCGTCGTCTTTGGCTGCCGGCCTTGAACCAGCCGTCGCTGCCGGCGTGTGTCTCCGCACCGTGGTTGTCCTCGGCCTCCGGCTACTCGTTCAAGCGGGCGTCTGGGCGCTCTGCAGACGAGCACAGCCAGTTCAAGTCGAGGGCGTCGGTTCCGCTGCGGGAGGCCTCGATGGCAGCGGCATCCGCGCGCTCGCGTCGAGTCGAGCCTCCGCCGCCCGGTTCAAGTCCAGGACTTCGGTTCCGCTGCGGAGGCGTCGATGAGGCGGCATCCAGCGCGCTCGCGTCGAGTCGAGCCTCTGCCGCCGGTTCAAGTCCGGGACTTCGGTTCCGCCGCGGAGGCGTCGATGAGGCGGCATCCGCGCCCTCTGCGTCGAGTCGAGCCTCTGCCGCCCGGTTCATGTCCGGGGCGTCGGTTCCGCTGCGGGAGGCCTCGATGGCAGCGGCATCCGCGCTCCGCCTCAAGTTGAGCCTCCGCCGCCCGGTTCACATCCCGACATCCGGTTCCGCTGCGGAGAGCCTCGATGGCAGCGGCATCGCGCGCGCTCCGCGTCGAGTTGAGCCTCGCCTCCGGTCCTCCTTTAGTATCGCCATGTTGAACCGCTGGTCCGCTTTGCACCATGGGGACTCGGGCGCCCGGCGCGAAGTCGGCGTCCATCGTCTCATACCCGCCGGGGCCTTCTGCGCGCGACCTCCGCGATGAACATTGGATCGGCTTCCTCCTCCTCGTAGCTTGGCTCCGAGAACTCGAGGATTGGCCGCCGCCAAAGCGAGCTTGGGAGCGGAGTGCGTGGCGCCGACCGCCGCCGCGATTTCTGCGGCGCTCGGCGTCGACATCTTGTAGTAAGTGATCTTGCGGCGCACCATGGCTTCCGGCGAACTAGGGGCGCTTGATGCGGGCTAGGGGATCGAAAGGTGGGGAATGGGCTGGAGATTTGGTGTGGTTTTAGGGCAGTGGCTGGCGTGGGCGGCAGCGAAGGTTACGGTGTGAATAGTGGTTCGGTGACGACCGGTCAATCGGTTTTGACTGTACATCGCTCTTGTCGCGTTCGCGTTGCAGCCCGACACGCTGGACCCTCCACGTCGCTCACCGAATGGAGCAGCGCCGTCTTGCGTTTTCGCTCGCTTGTGGGACCGCGATTGAGAGCAAACCGGCGTCCCTCCCCTCCCCGCCCGCGTCATTTATTATACCACTACTCCCTCCGTTTTATGCGGAGTAAATAAAAACAGAGGAGTATACTACGGATGAGGATCCCTGGCGTGGCGAACCCATTGAGTAAGCGACATGCGGGGCCTAGCAAGCATGGGGTCCGCCGATAAGTGACGAAAGGGAGGGTAAGGCAGGGATACCTCGTCGGAGGATCCACTTCCACTATACTCTTTGACCAAATGTTAGAGTAATAATATATGACATGCAACTTACACAAATGTTAGAGTAATAATATATGACATGCAACTTACACAAAGCATACAGGGTCTAATCGTTTTTGAGGCTAACTTTGACCAAATGTTAGAGTAATAATATATGACATGCAACTTACACAAAGCATATGGTCAATTTAGTATGTGAAAGGAGTTTCCAATGATATAATTTTCACATTATACATCTCATGTACTCCCTCCGTCTAGGTGTGTAAGTCATCTTACGAAAACCAAATAATCCCAAAACACGTGGTAGCGGTGCATTAACTTCTACCTCGTTTCTTGTTTCTTGACATATGAACCAATAAGAGATGAGGGTGTGCATGCTTTTAATGACTGAGACTATCAAACATGACATGCGTTGGTTAGTTCATTGCATGCAATACTATTAATTAGCAAATAAACATTAATGTCTCTCGTTTTCCCTCCTCCTTGGTCACGGTGCACAGCCTAAGATGACTTACTCACCTATGTGAAAGGAGTACTATTAATCTTGTCAATAGTCAAATTGGAAACCATCTAGAGTACAAATCTAGAATGCGTCTGAATCTAACAATATTGATTGGGCGTTGTTGAATGTTGATACCTTTTTTATCATAGTAGAGATACTTTGACTACACATAAAACTTATATGTAAGGTAGAAAGGATAGGAGGGAGTATATTATGCGTTCAAAAGCGAAGCGAACATTGAATACCCTTTATATATGATTTGCGGATGCTATGATCACGGTTCAAAATTTTGAATCCGCCTTAGGTATCACGTGCCCCACTCGTTCCCTCTCGATTTCATCTCGGGGTCAGGAGATCTATTGAAAGAGGACTAGGGTGGGTACATGCGAATGATACTCGGCGGAATGTTCAAATGAGGCATGCGGGAGGATGGACTCATTGGAGGCGACATGATCGATGGAGAAGAGGGTTGGAGAGGAATGAGAAATAAGCAAGCGCCACATGATTACACTTGAGCGGCTCAAATAAACAATAAGTTGTCTCGCTTGGCCTACATAGTGAAAGGCCTAATCGCATAGCGAACCTGGCCTTTCGAATATGGCGGAAAACAGGGAAACCGACATGTGGGGCACACCGTCGGAGACGGCGTAAGCGCAGACTAGTCCAATGGAGGAGCTGGCCCGACCTCCTCGCCACCGACAACCGTTCATGTGGGTCTTTGGGGCCAACAACAGGCGCAGCTCGGCACCGCCTCTGGACACGGCGACCGCGGTGGCGACACGCTCATATCGTCGATAGACACGGTCGGTTTCGATTGTGCGGGGTGGCGTTTGTGCTGTGTACGACCAGCGGTATGTTTGGTTTGTGCCCAAGGTTGCCCCATCAAAGCATTGGGTAGCCAAAATTTTGGTTGAGGTATTGGTTGCCCATGATTTGGCCGACATTGGCAAGAAAAATGAACTAGAGTTGGCTAGAGTTCATTGGCATGCCAAAGAAATGGCAACCATCAAACAAAGACCAATCTTTGGGTCATGACCAAAATTTTGGTAAGGTGCACTTTGGCCACAATCAAACACACCCCAACACCGGCTCGTCGCGGATGCAGGCAGGCATGACAGCGTCCAGCGGAGTGGTGTAGCATGACCAAGCTGCATCCTCTGGACTGAGACCATGCGGGTCGTCTTGCTTTTCAATGACATGCGGGGATCGCATTTGAGCAAAGGCATCTCCAACGTTGCCACGACCGCGGTGACTACCCTGGCACACCAAAGCCCTCGTCCCTCGCGCCGTCGCGCGGTGCGTTCCCAGCCGGCGCCAGCTGCCCGCATTCATGCCGTCCGTTCGTATGTCGTCGTTAAGAGGCTCGGTGCCGAGAACCAACTCCGGCGACTTAATAGCGCACCGGACGCTTGGCCTCACGGAATCGCTACTTAAGCGGCAGCGCCCAGCTAACCTCCACACCATAGCGCGCCGTCCTCCTACGACACCACATCCGCCATGACCGCAAGTCACGAGCGCTCTGCGGAGAAGCTTGTCTTGGGGATGAAGCTCGAGTCGCCGCCCTCGCTCAAGTCGCCTCTCGCGGCGCAATAGCGGCGTGGCAGACCTGCAGACAGCGACCGCTGGCGGTAGCCACGCTGGCGGCCCGGCGGGAGCACCGTCGACCCGCGTCCTACTTGCCGCCGTCAACGTCCGGCACCGCCGGTCGGGGACTCCTCAGGATGAGTAGGGCATGGGGGCGGCAGGGCATGGTGTGCCAGCTGGCGGTCCGTATCCGTGTTCTACTCTTCCTCGCGGAGACCGCACCTTCACTTCACGGGTCTTGAACCCGCCCCGTACATAGAGATCGCAGATGGAGGGCGTCGGTCGCCGCCGTAGAATAGGTTTAGGGTCGGGTTTCTTTTATTTTCTGTCTTATAAAAGTTGAAATGTAATGAAAATCTGCCGTGTTTGCATTAATCTCGGCGGTGTATATGAACTTTCACAATAATATACATATTGTAGGAGTACTAGTGCACGGAAGATCAAGATCTTGTGGGAGAAAAGGATGAGCGAGGAAAGCCTTATCGCAAATGTGGAGAGGAGTGCGGGTAAATTGTCATAGTTTCCTTCCTATCCGTTAGATATAGATCGGACGACCTATATTGCAGGATGACAGGCACACCATCATCACCAACTCTGCTTTTTATTGAACGAGACAAATCTAAAAACCCAACTAAGCCAACCTCCCAGCATATCGCGGGAAAAAGACCGGCAGCGCCGTTTTAGTCGGGATTACGGATTACTAGTAGTAGTATCGATGGATCGCGTGAAGCAACATTTTTTTGAGGCGAAGCACCTAGTTTAAAAGGAAAAAAGCGGTACCTCACAGCACTCTGTCGCGGTCGCATTGCACCCCACACGTTCGGTCCTGCACACGGCTCACATAAGCGGGCAGCGCTTGACTTGCCTCTTCAGCGACACGTGGGACTGCACTTGGAGAAACCGACCATCGCCAAACTCCCCGCCCACAGCGAAAATCCTCCCCCCACACAAAAATTCCCCCAAATTGATTCAACGCCCTTGACCAAATATTCCCCAAACCCCCTCCCCGTCCCCCTCCACTCCATTCGCTCCGCCAAAGCCGCCCTCCCCCCGCGCCCGTCGTCGGCGCCCTTGATTCGTCGAGGGGCCTTGCGGCGATCCTCTCGCTCCCGATGCGCTCTCGTAGACTGCCGTCCTCTAGCCGCGCCGCCACCTCAGCTACGTTCTTGTGGGCGCCACGGCGGTCAGCGCCGCCACCCGTGGCGGCGTTAGTGTGGAGCGCCGCGGCGGTCAGCTTCTCCCCGATGCGCGCATTCTAGGCGAGGCCCGTTCATGTCGGTGTAGCGCTGAATGTTAGGTGATAGGCGCTGTTAATCTCCTTTGTTTGCGAAGTAGTTTCTTGTCAATATGCTCTGCTTAGAAGCTTCCTTGCCTGTTACGCACTCAATCTGCTTAGCTGAGATGGCATGCCAAGGCCGATTAGTTGCTAAAATATCCTGCCATATATTTATTGTGGCGTAGATTGCCATGGTCTAGTAGCCAATCTGTTAGGTGAAATAGCTCTACACGTTTTATACTCGATCTTTGTTGCTGCGATGGCCTTGATAGTTTGATGGCTGTGTGCTCGGGCTCATTGACTGCTGAAACAGCCTGCCATAATTTAGCACTCAAATCTGTTTGCTGAATTAGCTTTACATATATTTCGTTACTTAGATCTGCTCGTCCAAATATCTTGCCATAGCTTTAGACATCGACCTAGGTATTTTTTTGGACTTCATAAAAAGCATATATGTTTTTCTGTAATATCTAGTAGAAGAACTAATTTGTATGTCTAACAGATGGACAGGACTTGGATAACTTCTGCTCGAAGATTCTCCGCTGCATATGTCGAGGGGGTTGAAAACTTCATGAACTTTATCAGAGCTGAGTACGGTGGTCCGAAATCAGATGTGCTCTGCCCGTGTAGCAGTTGTATGAATTCAGTTACAAGACCCGATCAAGCTGTGCAAAATCATCTACACTTGTATGGGATGTCGGTCACATATACTAGGTGGGTTCATCATGGTGAAGCTGTGAGCGTCAATGTTATTGACTACGTGGAAGCAGCAGATCACCATCTTGATCTGCTGATGCTCGGTGGAAGAGGAGGAGGAGGTGGTGGTGGCGGGCGATGAGTTTGACCAACATTGAAACAATGCTACGAAATGCTCGTGCATTCCGTGAACTTTCACTGCGAGAAGAAAAGCGGTGGGCCGCATGTTGGAACAATGCAGCGTTCTTTGTCACCCGGAAATAAGCTGTCGGTATTCTCAGCTATGGTCACCTTTCTTGGTGAAGACATCGGCGGATGACCAACAAATCATTCGATGCGATGTTGGCTGCTTTCATAAATCTTTCCCAGATCGTCGAGCTGCCACACACCTACTGATAAAATGAAGAATTTCCTTCGTGCGGTTGGAATTGGATATGATATGATCCATGTTTGTAAGAATAATTGTGTTACATTCGGAAGGATTATGCCAACAAGTGAATGCCGAAATGCAAATCATCAAGATGGAAAGATGGCGATCTTTGTGAAGAGGTTCCTCATAATGTTACGAGACATTTTCCAATTACACCAAGATTGCGAGAGGTTGTTTCATGATCTTTGAAACAAGAGAGGATGTCTTGTGGCATTCTAGGAACCAGAATCTGAGAGATCGAGAATGTAATGAGCCATCCATCTCATGGTAGTGAGTGGAAAAGCTTCAATGATAAACACAAAGAGTTTCTTTGCTGACCGAGAAACATTAGACTTGGCTTAGCTTGGATGGATTTAACCCATTTGGCCACAGGCGCCACATATAGCATGTGGCGGTGCTTATTATCCTTACAACATGCCTCCAAATATACGCACCAAAGAATCAAACTACATGATGGCCTTGCTCATCCCAGGTCCAAAAAGTCACTGGAAAGGATTTTGATTTGTTCATGGAGCCTCTTGTGGAGGAACTTCAACAGCTATGGAAGGTGTTCTCCTCGAGACCTATATAGCAGCCCACCAGCTGATTTCTTTCTGCGTGTTGTTGTAATTTGGTGCATCCATGATTATCCGGCTTTGGGCACTATGTCGAGGCGAGCGACACATGGTTACAATGCATGTGTTATTTGTGACAGAATCATTGTCATCGCAATACTTAGCAAGATCTGTTACATTGGACACGTCGTTTCCTTGCCAAGGACAAGCCGCATCCTAGAAAATACCGAAGACATGTGTTCAATGCAAAGCATGAAAACCGTGATCGCGTAAAGAGGCTCACCGCCGATGAGTTGCAAGTGGAATTAGAAGGTCGGGCATATTACACGAAACCATCACGGTAATGGTAGCGGGAAAAGAAGCGTGTACGGTAGAAGAGATTATTGTTTACCCATGGGTCCACTTTGTGGGACTTGGAGTATTGGAAAGATTTGGATCTGCGGCATAATCTTGATGTGATGCACATCGAGAAAATATATGTGATGACATTATCGGCACACTTCTTAACATTGAAGGCAAGGCGAAAGATACCTTAAAATCTAGGATTGATTTGACACACAGGTATCGAGAAAGGATTTGCAGGTGCAAGATGAAGGTAAACCACGGGATATGGCACCAGTGTGTATGCGTCTTGGACAAGGTAAAAGAAAAGAATTCTGCGAGGTCACATCACGTGTGAGATTCCCATGGATTTGCTTCCAACCACGAAAGGAGAGTCGGTCAGATGGAAACAAGGTACAAGGGTTGAAAACTCATGACTGCCACGTCCTACTTCAAAGGGTTTTACTGTTATCCTTAGAGGATTGGGCATACGACTTATCTGAGCGATTGCGAGTTGGGACAATTCTTGAGGAACTCTGCGGTAGAAATATCAGGATAGATGCTTTGGGCGTCTTAGAGACAAGATACCAACTATCCTATCGACCTTGAGAAGATATATCCTCCGGCCTTCTTTGATGTGATGGTGCATTTGGCTGTTCATCTACGATGAGGCACTACTTAGAGGTCGATGCAGTATGGCTGGATGTACCCTATTGAAAGCGGCTAGGCACTTTCAAGGGCTATGTTAGGAACGAGCTAGACCGAGGGTTCCATTGCGAGAGGCCTACATTGCTCTGAAGCGTTGACATTCTGCTCAAAATACATTGAAACAGTGATCAGCTTAGCAAAGAGGTGGGTGAAGACAATCCGGGCTCAATGTTTTCGATTATTACATTAGAGTTACGAGGAAGAGTCGACAAGAGGACAAACCTAAAGATTTGGACAAAATGGTTTGGTATGTGTTGAATAACTGTCACGAGATACTACCTTATATCAAGTAAGTGCGATCTTGCAGCTTATACATCGTAATCTACTAAACTTGCAGCACATTCTTATATATTTAGATGTTTGGTGCGATCACTATGTTGTGCAGCATCTACAAAGAGGAATTCTTGCCGCAAAATCCAAGAAACATTGACAAACTGGTTATGGCAGGATTTGCGAAATGGTTCAAGAACCATGTAAGCTTTTGAAGTGCTTTGTCAGTTTTTTAATATATTGAGTACATAAGATGATCAGCTTGTCTATTTTCTAACCATAGGTTAAGAAGATGCGGGAGGATGGGCAGGCAGTTGATGATGCCCTTTACTCACTAGCAATGGGTCACGATACTCGGGTAAGACATTATGAATCTTGCGTTGTTGGAGATGTGCGCTACAACACCCTTGCGCGAGGCGAAGGCGGGAAGACACAAAACAGTGCCATCATGAGCACGGATCGTATGACAAAGAGACAACTGAAATGTATGCTAACATAACAGACATTGTTCGATTGCGATATATCTCGATTTGAGGATCATCGGTGTGTGGTTACATTGTCTTTGTCGTTGGTATAACCTGTTTTCGAGGATCATAAAACCAGAGCTGATGATTATTTCAAATCCATCAATGTCAAGGCGGCGTACCAGACCAACGAGCCTTTTATTTTGGCAAATCAAGCAACACAGATATTTTTCTTGGAAGACACATTTGCGTAGCGATGGTGGAGAGTATTGCAAAGGTTTGAGCGGAGAATTCGTTTAATGAAGTTGCACAACAAGATGATGCTTACTTGCTCACGATGTACAAGATAACACAGATGTTCCTAATATCTTTGAGAACCATCACGTCAATGGCGGCGAAAAGATTGCTGTCGTCTTGTGGACATACAAGAGTTGATCAAGAAGAAGCCAGCGTTCGAGGGCGTTGAGGGCGAAGAAGAAGATGACACCGTGGGGAATTACGATTCAGGTGATACACATGGCGAAGATGTTGGCGCTGCTGCTGCGGATGATGATTACATTGCTTTTGTCGTATTTGCACTGTCGGAAGGCGTTTTTATCTACTATGTGAAATTGTGTTTGCTATGACAAGCTGAAACACTGATGAACATGTTGTTTAGTATTTCTTTGTGAGAACATCACTTGTTATGTATGCTGATTTGTGTTTGGTGATTGTATGACAACTAAAACATGATGACATTGTTGTTTAGTTGTACTCATATTTGGCTGTGAAACTTGAATTTGATGACATAGTTTGCTGTTGGACTGCAATTTGCTCGGCGTCTTGAATGAGAACAAAGCTGACCCAGCGGGGCCTCTGCTATCTATTTATTTATATGAGCAAAGGGATACCCCTGATTTCCGTTAATAGAAATCATTAGATGTTCACAACACTCATGACACTGCTACAGGTTTCATTCATTACTAGTTTCAGCAAAGTGCTCATGTAAGTAGCCCTTGAATACATCACGAGTGCTACATACCTTTGCAAATAAAGAGACAATCATCCTCTGAGCACATCGATTTTGCCCATTATCTTCACAAGCTCTTTCATCTCCTCATTCTTTGTCAAGGCCGTTCAGCAGTTTGTTGCTTGGCCATGATCGGAGGCTGCATCTTTAACCTACGCTCTGCATCTTCCTCTTCTGCCGTTCCTTGATTACTTGTCCAACACCCCAACCTGCTGGTATTGGGATTCCTCGGCTAACCAAATAATCAGCGTAGTTGCATTCCCCCATCAGCAACTTCCCGAAATACAAATCACACGAATCTTCCCTTTTACGCACGAATCAAATTGGAAGATCATCAACCAAACTATTAAAAAATCAGCAAGCTGAAAGCAGCAGAACAACACTTAAACATATTATTACCCCATGATTCGGGCATTTGTAGAAGACTTCGGCGGGGTTGCGGATTGTGGTTGAGGCGACGGATGACTCTGCGTGATTTGCAGCGGTGGCACCACACCAGCGGCAGCGGGTTGCGATGAGCAATCGGCTGCGGTGCGTATGCGGCGGGTGTGATGAGACCCACAGGCGATGAATGCGGGTGGCGACTTGGCGCATATCTGGTTGTTACTGCTTTGAAGAAGCGGTGGACGAGCAACCAGCGGACATGGTTCTGCGGCGAGCTTCGATGCTAAGCGAGTAAGTAGAGAAGAGGAAGCGAGCGTTGGATATGTCGGTTTCATTACTTGCGAGTAGCATAGCACCATATATAGTCATAGTCTAGGTTTGGATTGAACCAGCTACGAGAACCGTCTTTCTTTTTCTAAAACTTCGGCAGCGTCTCTTTCTTGGTACACTAGCATTACATCGCCTTCCCAAGTCTTTGATTTTCTTTCCCTTTTTTGCGAGGAAGGAAGGAGGACAAAATTGAGAGTTCCTCGGACTCGAACCCAAGACCTCTCGGTTGAAAACCAAGGGTGCTAGTCACTTATGTGGCGAGCGTTCCTGTGAGGAGGGCGGCGGAGCGAGCGCATTTTCCTCGCAGTTTTCTTCCTATATATAAAAAGTATGCTACTTGGTGTCCGCTTAGTAAAAAAGCGATTGTGCCAACCTTGACCGTTCGATTGACATTCAACGTCATCGCGTTTCTTGATCTCTTCTTCCTCGAGCCGCCAAAGCCAAACCAGCGCCGGTGGGACCGCTGCTCCGCCTCCACGGTGGCTGTGATCTTCCCGGCTCTGTTCGTTTCCGTCAGAGGCCTCACCATCGTCCTCCGCTTTCGCCCGTGGCGCCGCCCTCGGTGTTGTCAACATGGTCAACAACCGAGAGGAATAAGGAGATATTTGTACATGGTGAGGATGACGATAGGGACCAAGCGCCTTGTGATAATTTTGTTTTTCGGGACGGAGAAGGGTATCAAGCTGGGTTGTGCGGGACCCGTGGCCCGTCTAGCCAGAGCTTTTATTTCATATGTTTAGCACATGACCAGCCCAGTTTGTTTTTCCTTTACGAAAAATGGCTAGCCAGCTATTTTGTTTTTTGAGAATAACCAACATAGGCCTACTTGCTTTTCTCGCCTCTTGGGCGAAAATCTTTCAAGGCGAGGAGGATGCATTTTGCCCAGAAAATGGGCTATAAGAAAATGGGCTATAAGTAATAAGAAATGGGCTATAAGTAATAATAAATGGGCTATAAGTAATAATAAATGGGCTGTAAAATGAAAAAATACAGCAAACAGGCAATTAGTTCCCAAATACTGTTTTCTTTGGATTTTGATATTTTAAATTTCATTGTTTTTCTTGGGTAAAATTTCATTGAATTTAAATTAAGGTATATTTAGATTTAAAATTAATTTGAATCGGCTAGAAATTTGGGCTGTATGCTGTTTGGGACAGATTTGGAGGCTGACTTGTGGGTCTACTAGGTTGGCGTGTACTTTGGCTTTGTCAACTTAGTCCACAAGCGATTCTAGCAGCGATGACCGTTGGATGTTAATCCAGCGGCCGTCTTCTTCTTCAATATCGATCTTCTTGCTCCGGCCGCCCAAACCAGCTCGGTGGGACTGCTGCTCCGCCTCCGTGGCGGCTGTCTTTGCTGACCCGCCGCACCGCCCACCCTACTTCATTGCTGGCGAGCCATTCCTCTACTCACCCCACCTCCTGTTATTTTCCGGCGGCGGCAGCGGACGATAAACCCTCGTACTCCCCACTGCGTGGGCAACCATTGCCGAGTCTTCCCCGGCTCCGTGTCGTTCCCTTCCTAGGCCTCGCCGTCGTCCACCGCCATGGTGCTCTCGGCGCGGCCTGGTCAACGTGGTCAACGAACGACATCCATCGGCCGTGGACTGTATGCGCAAAATAATGATTCCTCCACCTGACAGCTGGGACCCACCGGAAGGGCCTCTGTATTTCGCGAAAAAACGTTCCCCCCGCTGACATGTCGGACCCACCAGCTATATCTTCGCACGCAAGGAAGTGCCTCCTTATTACGCACAAAAAATGAATACCCACCCTGCTAGATGGGACCCACCATAGTGGGAAGGATGACTTGTGGGCCAACTAAGTTGACGGGGACGGAGGGCTTTGTCAACTTAGTCAATATGAACGATTCTAGCTCCGGGGCCCGACGATGTCCATCCAGCGGCCATAGTGCTTCTTCAACCTCTGGTCTTCTTGCTCCGGCCGCCCAAAGCAGCCCGGTCGTGCGCGTGCTCCTGCCTCTCGTGGCGGCTGTGATGCCTTCCATGGAGGCCTCACCCCCTACTACTCCCACCGCTGGCCCGGGTATCCCTCTACTCACCCACCCCTGTTATTCTGGCGGCGGCAGCCTCACGCCGCGCCGAACGGTGAACCCTCGTACTCCTCTCGCGCGGGCTACTGCTGCGTCTTCCCGGCTCGCGTCGTCCCTTCCTAGGCCTCGCCGTCGTCCGGACCACCGCCACTGGTGCTCTCGGCGTGGCGTGGTCAACATAGTCAACGACCGACTTCCATCGGAAATCTTGTGCGTGGAGAGGCTGGCAGGCTGGGTCGGTGACGCAAGGAAGTGCCTCCTTATTACGCGCAAAATAATTATTCCTCCACACGACAGAGGGACCCACGGACGGGCCACCTTATTTTGAAAAAAACGTTTCCCCATTGCTGGGACCCACCGGACGGGGCAGCGTATTTCACGAAAAAAAAGCGTTCCCGTCTTGTCGATTCGGACCCCCGGAAGTGCCTCCTTATTACGCACAAAAAATGAATACTCCCTTGCTAGCTGGGACCCACCATGGTGGGAGGCTGACTTAATGGGCCTACTAAGTTGGTGGGGACGGGGCCTTTGTCAACTTTAGTCAATATGAGCGATTCTAGCTCCGGTGACCGTCTGATGTCCATCCAGCGGCCGTAGTGCTTCTTCAACCTCTGGTCTTCTTGCTCCGGCCGCCCAAAGCAAGCGCCTGGTCCTTTGCATGCTCCTGCCTCCCGTGGCCGGCTGTGCTGCCGTGGAGGCCTCACTGCCCTACTATTCCCACGGCTGGCCAGGCCACTGCGGCGGGCAACCTCTCACATGGCTGAGACAGGTGAACCCTTGTACTCCTCTCTGGCTTGGGCTTCCTTGCGCCGCGTCTTCCCCGGCTCCCCGTCGTCCCTTCCTAGGCCTCGCCGTCGTCCACCGCCCTGGTGCTCTCGGCGCAGCGTGGTCAAGCGTGGTCAAGAGCGACTTCCATGGACGTGGACTGTCGTGGAGAGGCTGATGACTGGGTCCACGGCCGCAGCAGAAGTGCACTCCTTATACGGAAAATAATAGATTCCTCCACTAGCATGGCTGGGACCCACGGGGCCAGACCCCTTTGTTTT
>JAHIAM010001767.1:0-64128 GCA_021605205.1 Aegilops longissima
CAACCTTCATTCCAATATGTATCCCTAGCACACCAAGCCACTGACTGATTTGCTCAAGGAGAAGGAGTCCCTTCATAAGAGCTAATCCGGACTTATGAAAAGATTTCAATATCCTCGATGATGGTTCCCCCACCTGAACTTGGTAGTGTTTAATATAAGACTACTACGTGGCCATGCTTGTCTGGGACAGCGTGTTCACATGTTTGTAGCAGAACCGCTCATGTTTTGGAGCTTACTACCATAGTCCATCTTCCGAGAATCTCGCAACATCATCTAAATCGATTTGTGTTGCAACCTTTCCTTTCAGACATCTTTGTGCGAAATGTCCTATTACCAACCAGATCTGAATCTCGAGCGAGATATGATGGTTGAAACATTCCACATTTGCATTATGTTCCCAGCTTGCACCCCAGCAATTGTTGCCAGGATCATCTTCAAAGCGGTCCTACCATGGGTCCCATCCATTTCCGATGATAAGAAAAATCATCCATTGTGTTGTCTTCAACAAGGTAGTCCACATCATCCATCCTAGTCTGGTATGCCATTCCTTCGAACTCTTTCAACGATCAATTGTAAATTGCCTTAAGCTAGTATGAAGAGTGTCAATGATCTATGGATCAAAAGTAATTCTTTTTGCCACTTAAGGGAGCAGTTCAACGAGTCACCTTCTCCAAGGTGCCCCGTTATGGGATCACGGCAATTATTTCCTTGCCACCTTGCCACCACCCACCATCTTTCTAGGCGTGGAATTGTTGCCCACCAAATCAAACCCTATCGTTTGTTCTTCCATCCCTCTCGATGTGTTTTGTGTCTCAACTCGAGATGTTTCAACATCTCATTCCGTGAGTTGATATTGTATAGCTCGATCTTTGAGAAGATCAATCCTAGTAGAGTTTCTTTCCGTCATCATTGCGTGGATGAAGATCTCAAAAGCGAGGATGTCAAGATCAACATATGCAACGAATCAACAACCTCGAGGAGACAGTTGGATCATGAAGTTTGTGATGCTTAGTGTCCCCTTTGTCTTCTTACCTCACGTCTTGAATCTCGGGGCGAGATTATTGTTTAGTGGGGGTGAGTTGTCACATCCCTAGCCTTACCTTGCACTAGGCTAGCACTTGTCTGTTGCATCATGTTTAAATTATTTTGAAACTTGAAATGGGGATGATAAACCCTAGCACCAAGATTAAATCAAATAGGGTCAACCATAAATATCTTCAATGAACCCAGAATGCTTTTCAGAAAAGTTCATCATTTTTGAATTGGTTTAGAACCTCTGCCAAAAATGGTGCCCATTTTCTAGGCCACTCTGGATTTTTGAATTAATTCATTAAGTATTTGCATTTGGGCATTTAATTCCTATAAATATTTAAATTGCCCAAATAATACTGATAATGGTTGAGGGCTGTTGGAAATAATTTCATAAGTGCCCACAATTATTTTCAGCATTTTATCAAATGGTTTAGTATTTTTACTAAATCAAAACAAAACAGGAAAAAATAGAAAACTGAAATAAAAAGAAAAGGACAGAAAACCTATCTAACTTACTGCAGCCCATCTGCGCCCAGCTGGCCCAACACATGCGCCCATCGCCCACAGTGCCGATCATCACCTACCTCCCTTGGGAGGACAAGCACGTGGCGTGGCCGCCGCGACGCGAGCCGCGCCCGCCACCTCCTGCTTGCCGCTTAGCCCTGGCCTCTTCGGGTGACGCCACGCGCCGCCCGCACCTCTCTCTCTCTCTCTCTCTCTCTCTCTCTCTCTCTCTCTCTCTCTCTCTCTCTCTCTCTCTCTCTCTCTCTCTCTCTCTCGTTGCCTCCCCTCCTCTCCCTCGCTCTCTCGCGCGAATGGCCGAGCGCTGCCGTCGCCACCATTCACCGTAGCCGCAGCCACCGCCTCCCTCTCGCCTCTCCGACAAGCTCAGAAGCTTCACCGCATCTCCCTTATCCTCTCCGTCAAGCCACGCGCCTCGGGAGGCCCTGGAGCGCCTCCATCGACGCCGTCTTCATATCCGGTCGCCGGAGATCGTCTTCGCCGCCCCGCTGACTCCAGCCCTTCCCCGAGCTCACCGTCGACGCCGTCGAGTCCGCGATGAGCCTCGCCCGTTCCCTCTCCCGTTTCCCGTTTTGCGCCGTAGCCCCTTCCCCGCCATGGCGTAGCTCCTCGCCGCCCGATCATGTCGCCGCCGTTGCCACAGCCACGCAGCCCGCAACCCGGCGCGTCACCGTGCTCTGGTGCCACTAGGGTGCCGCGAGCCCTCGGGTGGCCTCCCGTGCCCGCAGCCCGCTCCCTTCGGCGTGCTCCGGCCGCCCCGCAGCCTCTGTTTGCTCCCACAGGCGGACGAGCCAGGCTATGCCCGGTGCCCTTAGCCGCCCGCCCGTGGCTCATGTAGCGCGACACCGCGCGGCGTCTGAGGTCGCCGCCGACAACCTCGTCGGCCTGACATGCGGGCCCTGTCGGCCAGGTGATTAGCTTAACACTAATCACCATTTAAGCTAACCCTGACACTGACAGCGGGCCCCTGCGCCCTAATCTTTTAATTAGATTAGTAAAAAAACCCCTGTTTAACACTGTGTCACTGACGTGTGGACCCCACACGTCAGGTTTGACCTGGTCAGCACCGTTGATCTGCTGATGTAGGCATGACGTCATGTTGACGCAGTTATCATTTTCTGGATTTAATATAATTCAGGAAATTCCAGAAAATGTCCTAAACTTCTAAAAATCATAGAAAATCAACCGAAAATCCAAATCAAATAATTTATATATGAAAAATGATCAGAAAAATCCAATATATCCATCTATACTAGTTTCATGCATGTTAAACAAGTTAACTTGCTGTTTAGTGCAAAACATGATAAAGCACTATTTAAGATCACAAATGTGTTTAAACTTTGAATCTTTGGTTCAAAATAGCTCAAATCCATCTGGTTGTAGTTGCATTAGCCCAACACACTCATCTTACCATGTCATGATCATGCATCATATTGTGTATTGCATTGATTGTGTTGCTTCTCTGTTGCCGGTATTTGTCCCCTCTCGATAGACGTGGTTTCGACGATGAGATTGATGACACTGATGAAGAGCTATATTATCTTCGGAAGTGCCAGGCAAGCAAAACCCCCCTTGTTCATTCCGATACAATCCCACTCTCACGCTCCTGCTGTCTTTTACTGCATTAGGACAACAACGATTCAACTGTTACATGCTGTGGTAGTTGAACCTCTTTCCTCTGCATGACCTGTCATTGCCACAGTAAATAGATGAAACCCACTAGCATGAGTAGGAGTTGTTTGAGCCCTGATGTGCTTACTCATTCATGCTTGTCTGTCATGCCTGCTACTGCTTAGAGTTGAGTCAGGTCCGATTCATCGGGGATGAATTGGAGGTGTGTTAACATGTCCTACTGTGTGTGAGCTAAGTGTGTGAGCTAAGTGTGTGAACACGATTTGGTAAAGGTAGCGGTGAGATGCCATGTAGGAGTACATGGTGGGTTGTCTCATTGAAACCGTCCTCAGGAACTGAGTTCTGTGTTTGTGATCCATGAATAGTTACTACCACGCATTGGAATGCTTAAGTGCCCCTCTCGACTTATTAATCAACCTGATCTCTGTCCAGGAGTTGCAACTAGTTTCTGGTGTTTGTAGGATATGTGTTGGGGGCCGTGCGTAGCGCTGACCCTAGGGGTGGGCTATGTTGCGGTAGAGACACGAGGCACGGTGTCTGGGGCGCCCGTTTGGTGCCTCGGGAACCCTGCTCTCATTGTTTGGGGCCGTGGCGACACCTGGCGGATCTCCTCGCGGATGGAACCGAATAGGCGATAAACCTGGACTAGAGACTTGTGTGGTTAGTCAGGTCGTGGTCGACGCCCTCGCCAAAGCTTCCGCTTGAAGGTTGCGAGATACATGGCGTGTACATGGTGGTAAGTGGCGAGGCGTGTGTGAAGAAGTACACCCTGCAGGGTTAACATCATCTATTGAATAGCCTTGTCCACGATAAAGGACTTTTGGGTTGCTGTACAGTTCATAGACAAGTGAAAGTGGATACTCTAAAATCGCAAGATAAGCGTGAGTGCTATGGATGGCGTTCTCGTGAGGGAGGCGGGGCGGATCCATAGTGGTGTATTGATATGGTGAATATGTGGACTCGTGCGCCACCTCAAAAGAGTTACTTGCATTCGTGAGGTTAGGATAGCCACGAGTCAAAGCTGGCTTGCTGCGGTCAAACTCCACCACCCCTTTGTTGATACCGATGCATATGTAGTTAGTTCTGATGTAAGTCTTGCTGGGTACATTTGTACTCAAGTTTTCCTATTTTATGTTTTTGCAGAGAGACTTCAGTCTCGCTAGTAGTTCCGCGTGGACTTCAACGTTTAGCTTGTTACCTCAGCTATGATCTTGTGCCCTCGGCAGGATCTGGTAGATAGTCAGGCTTCTCAGCCTTTTTCCTTTGTAGATGTCTGTACTCAGACATGTTAAGCTTCCGCATGTGCTTTGACTTGTATGCTCTGAATGTTGGGTCATGAGACCCATGTTTGTAATATCTCGCTCCTTGGAGCCTAATGAATAAATACTTGAGTCGTAGAGTTATGTTGTGATGCCATGTTGTGTTTACACATATCGAGCATATTGTGTGTATGTTTGAAATGCTTGGTATGTGTGGGATCCGACAATCTAGTTGTTTATCCTTGGCAGCCTCTCTTATGGGGAAATGTAGTCTAGTGCTTCCTTGAGCCATAGTAGTCCGCTTCTGCCGGTTCACGGAGTCCTGCTGGCCCAAAGACTACCGCTCGGGGCGCTTGGTGGCGGCATGTGTTTCACTTCGTTCCTATGTACGTCCCTTGAAATGTCGCGGTGACATCCAGGAGTCCTGCCTAGCCTGCTACAACCCGGGTTCCCGGAGTCCTGTTAGCCCAGTGCTACAGCCCGGATTCACACGCTGCTGACCAACATGCTCGAAGTTGATTCATGTATGCCTGTCCCCATGGGTTAGTGCCGCTTTGGGTTCACGACTAGCTATGTCGGCCCGGGTTCTCTGTCATATGGATGCTAGCGACACTATCATATACGTGAGCCAAAAGTTGCAAACGGTCCCGGGCCATGGTAAGGCGACACCCGTGGGAATACTGTGCGTGAGGCCGCAAAGTGATATGAGGTGTTACCGGCTAGATCGATGTGACTTGGAATTGGGGTCCTGACACCCAGTCGATCTATCATGATCAGGACTTCTATTTATTGTGTGTGCTCTACTATAAATTTGACTCTAGTATTGTATGCCTATCGTTAATTTCCATTATTAATTAATACCATCTGTCGTTTAGTATTACCAACTTAGTTTATCTCTTGTAGTCCACTTTTTATGCATCTATCTATATGCGTGCGCATGTATGACCTGTTTCATTTGTGGTGATGTTAATCTACATGCCTCCTCGTGCCTCTTGTACTGAAGGCTGTAAATCATTATCACAAGACGGCACTTCCTCTGTGTATGTCCATGACCCTGTGGTGAACGTTTGGGTGGAAACATGGTGCACAGCCTAGAACATAGCGTCCTATAGAATCACGGCAGTGCTGTTTCTGCAAATTGAGATGTGCTTGTCGTGGAACCACTGTGCTTGTGCTTTGTTTAAAAGCATGCCGTCGCTATTTTTTAAATACAGGGAAATATAGATAGCCACGAAAGTCTACGCCTTTTATATCGAATAATATACGTAACATCAAGAAAGAAGGATGATGCAACTTAATACGAAACCATGTCCATAGGGAGTTCACGTCCGTGCTTTTAAATACAAGGAAATAAGATTTTAAAAACAACGCCCCTCGCATAGGCCATTCCGTGCCTCACAGAGAAAACGCATGTGGCTGCGTAAGACAAAGGTTCAAAAACAGCGTCTCTCTAATCTGCCACTCATTGCCTCACAAAGTAAACAGCGAGTGTTCATATCAGAACCCAGTTCTGTTCATTTTGCGCAATAAACGCATGAACGTGACTCTCTCTAATACTAAAGTATGCCTTGATGGGCTTCTCACGCGTGCCTCTCCGTCTAAATGAGTCGACGGAATCATTCGGAAAACAGACACAAGCGAACATGACTCTATATAATACCACACGATGCCTTTGCGCAAGATAAAGGTTCGGCTCTGTGGGCCAAACGCCTGTGCATCTCCGTCTGATAGAGTCACGGGCTAGCGTGAGTCTATGTAATAATACTACCGACCATGCCTTTGAGCGCTTCATGCCCATGCCTGTGTCTAGCTTGTCATAACCTATGTGTCCAGCTTGAGCTTGTCGTACTGAAGGTCGAGCTTCGCCTTCGCCTTCTCATCCATAGGATTGATGGAAGTCTCAAATAAAGCAAGAACACCAAGCATCCAACAACAAGTCAAGACAGTTTCAAGTTGAAGGAAGTCTCAAATAACCGTTGGGGCAATAGCAAAACAAGCCCGAAACATAACAAGTTCATTTCACAGCGATGCACGGCCTATTTACTGAACCTAGATATATATAGATAGATAGGTACGGTAATACACAGCAAGTACTTGGAAACAAGAGCTAACATACCAAGTTCATTTCACATCGAAACATGGCCCAGCCAGTTCTAAATGAGGTTGATGGTGATCATCATCCTCAAGTGACGGCGACGGGTGTTTGCAACAGTGAGTAGGATGCCCTGACCTACCCGAAGATTCTTGCCATGAAGGAACTTCTTCCACCCCGCCCGGTTGAAGACAGTGCGACCGTCCGTGTCCACTGCGTAGGCACAGGTGGTGATGGAGCCCGTTCTGGTAAGGCGTAGTCCAGCAGCCATGCCTTCTTCATGCGTCTCGATGCCACAACTAACAGATAAACTCTTAGGTAATTTCTGAAAATAGTTGGTATGATATATGAGCATGTCACGTGCAATTATCAGCAAATCATACACTTGAAGACACATATATCATTGGATTCAACACTGAGCATATATATCATCATATCACTATACTAGACGCTAATCATCAAGTTACTATAGTAATTAAGCATATCATTAGTTTATTACGTACACTAACCATATCATCGCATATTACTACACTACATAAGGATATATCAGAGTACTACAACATGCATATCATATCAACTAGTAGTCTAGTACACTTATTAAGCATGCATATCATGTAATTACCACAGTAAGTAACATACCATGAGATGCTGTTTAACATTCGTCCTTGTGAGGCGTGTCACGAATGGCATCCCGGCGTAGTCTTCACGTAGCGGAAGCATGTCCCAGAGGTTGCACGTTTCATCGCCGCTCAGCCTCAGTCTTTGGGCATAGAGTGCTTCATCAAGTGGGTTCTCATCATCATCTGAATCCTCACCATCGTCCTCCTCATGAACTTCATCCTCACTATCAGAAATCAAATTCAGATAGATAACAGAAATCCTGAGCCTTTCTGCTCTGAAGGAGAAGCTGATCAATTCACCCCCACTAAGACGCAAGCGGGCAATGAAACGACCCCATTCATCTCCTCCAATCTGGGTTATCATTCGCCCCTTATCGACCTGCATAGTGTACGGCCCCCCAAGAGCGTCGAAGGTCATGGTGTCTCCGACGAGCTCATTGAATGCCAATCTCACATTGCATGGGACGATCTGTGCAAGATAAAAACAAATAACAAACACAATGCATTAGTGGAAATAGCAATAAAAAAACAAAATTAATGAACTGTCGGAAGGTTCATATAAATTGTTACCGCTGCAAAAACAAAAGTAGGCTGGAAGTAGATGTCGAACAGCATGGCAGTACAAAGGCTGGTCCGGCACCGTGACTTGCACAGTCGATACAGTGCTTCCTCCATTCTACAAAGAACATATTGAACTCTAAGTTGAATTGTACACTACCATAGTACAATACACGGTGCTTCCTCTCTTTTCCCTGGTACGACTCAGATCCTACAGTACGACATCCATCAATCTAACAAAGAACCATCATATCTATCAACAAATCATCCACCGCATGTATCAAATAAAATTTCTGGATTAGATCCGCGCCCGGAGGGAGACGCATGCGGTTTGGGAAGGGAAGAAGATTCACGAGGGGGATGAGGGGAGATATCACCTATTTGCCGGAGTTGGCGGCGACCGCGCAGATCAGGCGGCGAAGAGATGCATCGTCGGGAGCTGGCGGCGGCGGCGCTTGTCGAGAAGGGGACGAAGAAGTTGAAAATGATGTGGAGTACTTGGTGCACTTAGCCAAATATGGTACATGTGTTGGCGCGTTTGTGTGGATGACGCGGGGACCCCACGTGTTGGTACCCATAGAAAAAAATTGGCAATTCCAACTGCCTCACGGGGATTCGAACCAATTCGGCTGATGCAGTGTGTTCGGCCGAACCAATTTGCCTTTCCTTAAGACATTTATCCAGACACAGACACACGAAAAAAGCATGCACCGAGGATGTGCTCCATGTGTGGCATAAGTGGTCCTGTGAAGCTGCAACTAGGACAAATGTTGATATATGTTATTATTAGCTAGGGTACCAACACTATTTATTGAGGAGACGCCCGTCGGACGACTGGGTTTGCTGAGCAACGGCATGTGGCGTTCACAGCCAAATCTGAGGAGACGCCCGTCGAACCGTTGGGTTTTCCCAATAAAGGCACGAATGTCATGCAACGAAAACAATTCTAACAAGGACAGTCACCCGAATCTATTAGGTTTTCGTAATAAACGCACAAACGTGACTCTGAGTAAGAACAAACTATGCCTCCGAGGGCTTGATGTCCATGCCTCTCCTTTTGACCGAGCCCACCGACTCATTCGGAATACAATCAGAAAACCCTTGTGCGTGACTCTATATAATAGCACGCCATGCCTTTGAGGGTTGTATGCCTGTGCTTGTGACCCTTGACACTGACACACAGACAGCCACGAACGTCGACGCCTTTATCAAGAAAGAAGCGTGACACAATTCAGTACGGAACGGTGTCTGTATGGACTGCACGTCCGTGCTCATAAATACAAGGAAATAAGCTTTTAAAAACAGCGTCTCTCTTATAGGCCAATCCGTGCCTCGCAGAGTAAACGTCCGTGGCTGTGCGTAAGACAAAGGTTCATCTCCGTGGGCTAAACACACGTGCATCTTCGTCTGATAGAGTCGAAGGCTAGCGTGACTCTATGTAATACCATAATACCACCGACCATGCCTTTGAGCGCTTCATGCCCGTGCCTGTGACCCGAAACACTGAATCAAGGATGAGGCGGCTGCTGCGGGTTTCCGCTATAAACGCACGAACATGATCCCATGTAAAGCATAACCATGCCTGTCTGGGCTTCATGGCGGTGCCTGTGCTCGCGGACAGTTCAACAGATTCATTTGGAACACGTAGACAAACTAACGTGATTCTACACAACGGATTCATTTGGAACATGTAGACAAACTAACCTGATATGGACACGGTTCTCATATAGGCAATTCCGTGCCTCACAGAGTAAACGCCCGTGGCTGTGCGTAAGACAGAGAGTCACATACGTACATAACCGTGGCTGCAGTGACTTCAAGCCCGTGCTTTTAGAAAACACGCGCCAGCAGTGACATCTGCAATTATGTCCCTGCACTATGCCTCGTCCTCGTTTTTTTCTCCTGAGATCTCCTCCTCCTCCTCCTCTGTTACGCTCTTGTGTTTTCTGCACGTGCTCAATGAATACCTAACCTAAGTGTCTATCTCATGTTCGCTTTGTGCAGTAAACGCTCGAACGTGACTCTGCTTAATACTGAAGTATGCCTCCATGGGCTTCTCGTTCGTGCCTCTCCGTCTAAACGAGTCGACGGAATCATCCAGAAAATAGACACAAGCGAACATGACCCTATACACCACACGATGCCTTTATGTATTTGACGCCCGTGTCTACGACCCTTATCACTGAAATACAGAAATTCACAAACGCACATAACCGTGACTGCAGAGACTTCAGGCCCGTCCAGCTAATGAAATGTATGGTTTGCGCAATAAACACATAACCAAAATACATTTGTTAACAAATTTACTGACAATGAAATTTCCCAACACAAAATAAGAAACTTGTAGTCCACTGCTTAATTGCTTCAGGTACAATGATTAGGGTCACTACTATCTACCTAGTCCCCAGAGACTGCTTGTTCGTTTGGTGGGCGTGCAGTCCCTCAGTCTCCCTTTTTCATACCGTCTGGTTGCTCATCAGCCGGTCGCGCTCAATGATGAGCGTGTCCTTCTCATTCATAAGATCTGCGACAGAAGCTTTGCTCTCCTTATAGAGCTTCCTCCAGTGCTCGACAGCCCTCAACAGCTCACCATTCGCAGCCGCCTCCAGTTCGTAATGCCTCTTCAAGGACTTGATGACGTCAACCGCGTCATTCTTTTCAATTAAGGCAATGATGTCGTCGAGCATCTTATTTATCTGGTCAGAGACGGAGGTCTTAGGCTTATCGTCTCCGAGATTAAACTGCTTGTGTGACGTAGTTCCTAGAGACTTTTTGTTATGTAGTTGGGCGCATAGTTCCTCGATCTCCATTCTCAAACTCTCTGATTCATTCACCAGATGGTCACGCTTAAAGAGGAGCTTCGCCTTCTCATACCTAAGATCTGCGATGCTGGCTTTGCTCATGTCGTACAGCTCCTTCCAGATGTAG
Organism: Aegilops longissima; assembly: GCA_021605205.1. Lineage (NCBI taxonomy): Eukaryota > Viridiplantae > Streptophyta > Magnoliopsida > Poales > Poaceae > Aegilops > Aegilops longissima. The sequence goes on from JAHIAM010001767.1 coordinate 10,644, forward strand.
AGGTTCTTCTCCAGCATCGCTATCTCACGACGGCTCTTCTCACGGAACTCCCTGCAGCTCTCAACGACCTTCAACAGCTCATCATTCTCAGTCTTTTCGCGTTCGTAGTGCTTCTTCCAGAAGTTGATGATGTCCACTGGATTATCCTTCTGAAAGACCCAAAATAATGGCCCAAACAATTGACTGTCGGGGCGGGAGCTCTTATATCTTCCTGGTGGCACCCCGCTCACCGCTCCCTTCCTTTTTCTCGACCCAGAGCTACTCCTTAACTGTATGGCAGGGGAGTTCTGTAGGAGTTCGTGACGCAGCCTAACCCTAGCTCCAATTGACTGAAAATCAGCATCAACGAGACACACCCTTATAAAAAATATGAGAAAGAAAAAATGAATTGACTGTTGAAGATCGTGAGGCATCCTAACCCTAGCTCCCATTGACTATAAATTAGTATCAGCGAGACACACCCGAAAGAAAGGAAAAACAACTGAAGCAGAAGCAGATCGAACTTACAGATGAGGAACCCCCATCAGTCGGGATCTCCTCCCATGTCTGGACACAGCGCTCCGGAGTAGTCTCCTTCTGCCCAGTCATGGCGGAGATGGTTGGGATGGAGAACACTAAGAGGAATGGATGGCCTGGCGGCGGAAAAATGGAGGAGTAGGATGTGGCTAGGGTTTAAAGACATCATCCGGCTAAAATAATCGGAGCTTCTCCTCGAGTGATGAGCCAAAGCGGTGTCACCAGAGGAGACGCCCGTCGGACCACTGGGTTTCTGGAGCAATGACATGTGGTGTTCACAGCGGAATCCGAGGAGACGCCCGTCGAACCATTGGGTTTCCCCAAAAAAGGCACGAATGTGACTCTGTGTAAAGCATAGCCATGCCTGTCTGGGCTTCATGGCGGTGCCTGTGCTCGCGGGCAGTTCAACGGATTCATTTGGAACACGTAGACAAACTAACGTGATTCTACACAATGGCACGCCGTGACTTTCTGGGACTCACGACCGTGCGAGCAATATACCGGACCAGCGTCTCTCGAATAAGCCATTCCGTGCCTCACAGAGTAAACAGTGGGTGTTCTCATCTGAAACAATTCCGCTGGGTCTCCGCAATTAAAGAACGAACGTGACTGTGCATAAGACAAAGCTTTGCCTTTGTGGGCTTAACGACCGTGCTTCTTCATCTGATCGAGTGGACGGAATCATTCGGAACACAAAGACAGGCGAGCATGTTTCTATATAATACAATACCATGCTTTTGAGGACTCTATGCCCATGCCTGTGCACCTTAACACTGTGACACATACAACGACAAACCTCCACGCTTCTATCGAATAATATACGTAACATCAAGAAAAAAGCCTGACCCAACTCAGTACGCAATTGTGTCCGTAGAGAGTTCATATCTTGTGAACTTTTATTAACAAGAGTTCGTGTTTGTAATACCACTGACCATTCCTTTGAGCGTTTTATGCTCGTGCCTGTGACCCTTAACACTAAACGCCCATGCGTCTCCGTCTGATAGAGTCACAGGCTAGCGTGACTCTATGTAATACCACCGACTATGCCTTCCTGTGACCCGAAAGACTAAAGCAAAGAAAAGCAGGAATGTCCACGCCTTCATGTGTGCACAAGACATGACTCTAGTTGGTCCAAAAACTTTGGCTGCAGAGACTTCACGTCCGTGCTTTTAAAAACAACGTCTCTAGAACTGGCCATTACGTTAATGTTCATCTGTACCCATAAACTTGGAATGAATGTGACCCAGGAAAGTAAAACACATTTGTTATCAAAGTTACTGACGGCATGAGGTAACAGAAGACAAAATAAGAAACTTTTAGTGCACTACTTAACAGCTTCAGATACGAGGATCAGGGTCGCTGCTGTCTACTTAATCCGGCGAGACTTCTTTTTTGGTTGCTCGGCGCGAAGTTCCTCGATCTGTTTCTTTGTAACATATGATTCCAGCTTCAGCTTATCACGCTGAAGTTCGAGCTGCGCCTTCTCATGCATCAGAAGTGCAATGACGGCTTTGTTCTCTTCGTCCAACTTCGTGGATATCTTCAGGAAGTCTTCCACAGTATTGAACAGGTTCTTCAGCTGGTCAAAGGAGAAGATGTCAGATTGATGGCAGGACGCACCCTCATCAACAGTAGGATGAAGCTCACCACAATGATCCATGTTTCACAACTAAATCAAGTAGCCAAAAGAAAGAAAAAACGAATGAAGCCGAAGCAGAGCGAACTCACAGATGAAGAACCCTCGCCAACCGAGATCTTCTCCTGCGACTGGACATGGCGCTCTGGAGGAGTCTCCTTCTGCACAAACATGGCTGAGAGTGTCAGGATAGCGAACAGCAAGAGGAGTGGACGGCCTGGAGGCGGACCAAATGACGAAGGGGATGTGGCTAGGGTTTCGAGACTCTGTCTGGCTTATTCACGTTTCACAACTAAACCAAGTAGCCGAAGGAAAGAAAAAAAGAATGAAGCGAGGCAGTGAACTTACAGATGAGGAACCCTCGTCGACTGGATCTCTGCGATGGTTCGGACCTTTGGGTTCCATGATAGTCTCCTCTGACCAGCCATGGCAGAGAGGGTCGGGATAGAGAGCACCAAGAGGAATGAATGGCCTGGCGGCGGGCAGAGGATGGAAGAGTGTGTGGCTAGGGTTTTGAAACTCCGTCCGTCCGCCATAAATAGCCGGAGCCTGGCCTCGGGCGACGAGCCAGAGCGGTTTCACCGGAGGAGACGTCCGTCGGACCCTTGGGTTTTCGTGGCGGCGCCATGTGGAGTTCACACCCGAGTAGGTGGAGACGCCCGTCGAAACATTGTGTTTCCGCAATCAACGCACAAACGTGTCTCCGCGTAAAACACACGCATGCCTCCCTCGACATCCCGATCGTGCCTGTCCTGGTAATATAGTCAACGGATGCATTTGGAACACAAAGAGACATGAAGGTGACGATAATTACATGGCATGCGTTTGTGGGCTTGACAACCATGCCTGTGACCTGAAACACGGACACGCGTAAAGGACAGTGACGCTACTAAACATATAAAGTCGCCTTCGTGCATTTGTTGGCTTGACAACCGTGCATGTGACCTGAAACACTGACACACAGAAAGTCATCTTCATGCATTTGAGTTAAAATAATACAACGAAAACAATTCTAACAAGGACAGTCACCCGAATCTATTAGGTTTCCATAATAAGTGCACAAACATGACTCCGAGTAAGAACAAACTATGCCTCCGAGGGCTTGACGTGCATGCCTCTCCTTTTGACCGAGCCCACCGACTCATTCGGAATACAATCAGAAAACCTTTGTGTGTGACTCTATATAATAGCACGCCATGCCTTTGAGGGCTGTATGCCCGTGCTTGTGACCCTTGACACTGAAACACAGACAACCACGAACGTCGACGCCTTTATCAAGAAAGAAGTGTGCACAATTAAGTACGGAACCGTGTCTGTATGGACTGCACGTCAGTGCTCTTAAATACAAGGAAATAAGCTCTTAAAAACAGCGTCTCTCTTATAGACCAATCCATGCCTCGCAGAGTAAACGTCCGTGGCTGTGCGTAAGACAAAGGTTCATCTCTGTGGGCTAAACGCCCGTGCATCTTCGTCTGGTAGCGCTTCATGCCTGTGCTTGTGACCTGAAACACTGAATCAAGGATGAGGCGGCTGCCGCGGGTTTTTGCTATAAACGCACGAACGTGACCCCACGTAAAATGCAAGCATGCCTGTCTGGGCCGCCATACCGTGCCTCTCCTGGTGATAGAGTCAACGGAATCATTTTGAACGGATCCCTCCACTCTTCTCCCCTTCCCTCCCATCCCCATTATGTTTCGACGGTGTCCTCAGATTCGGTGTGAAGCGCCATGTGGCGCCGCCAGAAACCCAAGGGTTCGACGGGCGTCCCCTCCGGCGATGCCGCTCTGGCTCGTCGCCCGAGGCCAGGCTTCGGCTATTTAAGGCGAACGGACGGCGTCTTGAAACCCTAGATACACCCTTTTCCTTGGTCTTTTCAGATCCACGCCACATATAGCGGCGCTCGCAGGCAGCGTGATCCCGGCAACGGAGACGGAGATGGAGATCCACTCCGGTGCGCCATGCACCAAGAGGGCGAAGCTCACGCCACCGGCGACGCCGTCCTCTGGTGGCTTGGTGGTAGCGGCTGGAAGCGGCGAGGACCGCATCAGCGACCTCCCGGACGCCATCCTCGGTGAGGTCATCTCCTGTCTCTCCACTAGGGAGGGCATCCGCACTCGGATTCTCGCACGTCGTTGGCATCCTGTTTGGCCGACCGCTCCTCTGAATCTTGACTGCCGTGAGATCCCTGTCGCTCGTCTTTTTAACGCCCTCGAAACAGTTCATGTCGAGATCATCAGTAGGGTCTCTGCCTACAGTGAGGAGCTTGCTCGTATACGATACATTGGAACTTGGCATCAGGGAAAAGCAGTTCCTGGTGATGGTTCTTGCCTTCCAGAGTCCATCCTCTCCAGCCATGTGGGCGCAGTTCTCCACCTTTGTATACCGGCATGCTACCTCCAATGCAGACCCTCTACTGTCCATGCCTGGCTTGAGTCCCCCAGATTGAACAATCTCCAGGTGCTTGAGTTTTACTACCTGTTTCCATGATTTGTGAAAGAAACTGTCAAACTATCCCACACATGCTCTTCATCTACGCCCTCACTACCGAAGACCGTCTTTCGGTTTCCCTGTTCTCTGCACACTGTGAGCTTCGCGTGTTGCCAGATACTAGACCATTATGTAGAGGTACTTGAACTACCACTGGTCAAGAGACTTTCGCTTGTTGAGATTGATATATCAGACTTCTTGTTGCAAAGCATGATCAACTCTAGTTGCCCTCCACTCGAGTGCCTGCTGCTTGTTTGCAACAGAGAAAGGCATCGAATCACAATAAATTCCCCTAACCTTGTAAGCATCGACATCCGTGGTGAGATAGGAAAATTCATCATCAAGGATGCCCCCTCACTTCAAAGGTTGATCCACGATGTCCAGAGCAATAACATGGAGGTATTCATTGTCTCTGCACCCAAACTGGAGACATTGGGCAAATTCAGCATCTCGCTTGACTCCACAGGTCTTATGGTACTGACATTTCACAATAATTCCAGCTGCATTTCCTTGAGAAAGTAGTTTCATGTCATCCAACCTTTTGTTCTAATAATTTTATGTTTTATTTTCCATGTTATGTGAAGGATTTGGCGACGGCCAGCCTATCTACAATGCGGCAATCTGTCAAAACCTTGTTTTTGGCCATGACTTATCAAGTGGACCTGGTCATTCACTTGCTTAAGTGCCTTCCAAATTTGGAGAACTTGTTTGTTCAGGTGAATATTCTCACGCCCAATGAAAAGGTTATACCGTGCATAGTGCAGCACTCCTTGCATCTCAAAAAGCTTATCTTACATTTTGTTTGCAATGGACACACACTATGTCTAGGCATGTTTTCATTATTATTATACAAACATCCGTATCTAGGGAAATGTTCGACGAACTGATTGGGACGGGGGTCATGGAATTTATCGTTCATTTTGTCCTTCCATAGATCTTGAGTATCTTTCAACCTTTATGTATTTTCAGGGAGGAAACGTTCCTGATTGTGCAAGAAATTTTTGGCGTCGCAAGCACCGTGCGTTTCTCAAAGAACACATCATTCATTTAAAGACAGTAACACTGGAAGATTATGAAAAAAGAGGGAAGAATATTGAGTTTGTGAGGTTCTTTATTCTGAATGCAACGGAGCTAGAGACCATGAGGATTAAGTTTCGCTTTCCCTCAGACTTCACGCAAGAATTTTACGAACAGCAACAGAAGTTGTTCCTGTGGGAGAATAAAGTTTCCAAACGCGCCCATCTCAAGTTATCAGCATGCTGCAATCATCTGTGCTTGGATTTGAAATACAGGCGTGTTGAATGCCTGGATTTGTCAGATCCGTTCACTTGTGCCTGATGGACATAGGGCTGTAGTTAGTTCCTCAAGCTAGTATAGTTAGATGTTGCTGCGCCAATCTGATTTTGTGGTATGTCTAAACATGGCTGAAACCTTTTGCACCGTTTTATAAGCTTGTTATAACAATGCTTTTGTGCTATGCACCCGCTGTTCTGAAAATTTGATAGTTATATGTCACTATCGTGATGCTACAAAAACATTCGTGTGCGGTCGTCGACCATGAAACAAAAACATTTGGAAGAGAAGAGGCACTGCCTTGCTTGTTCTGCAAGGAACGTGTATCTAGTGCATGTAAACCAGTGTGTCTGCAATGACCAGACGGCATTGCCTCCTTTCATGGCAGAGTGTATGTGCACATGGCCGTGGCTCTGCTTAATCTCAAACCGTGCTCCCAGCAACCTCAGACCGTACGTTCCTTTTGTGTAAACACATGTCCGTGAACGAGTTTATGTCTGAGTACAAACAATCGAGTCGGCACTGGCGTGCGTCGGCTTTAGGAGTAAGCGCAACTCTGTAGATTGTAGATTTTATGTGTGTCAGTGCTAGTGCGGCGCTCCTGTCTGACATAGGACCGTGCCTTTGACAAGTCAGTGCTACGTCACCAGAGGCATGGTTCCCCATGCCTGCCAAAGCGACATCTGTGCCTTGCTAGATTACAGTAACCCATATGTCGTGGAACGATCCAAGACGAAAGATTGCCGGATGCGCCCTCTTTGAAATATAAAAATATTTAGGAGATCAATATTTGATGTGTGTAGACCGTCACACACCCTCTGAAAGATTGCAAAAAATGAGATACATGCCATTAGTCAAGTAACCATGTCCAAGCATAAACTTATACTAGACGAGTATCCCTTGCAATGTTTCAAAAGAAGGCAACTGTTAATGATCATTCTTCGAGGATAGCCTTGATCATCAGGAGGTCATCAGTGTTCGCAAACCCTTGCCCCAAAAGATCACAGATGACGCTTTGCATCTTCTTTCTATTCTCCTTCAGCTTATGCACCTCCTCCTTCAGAAAATCCCTGTCCAGCTTAATCTCACCCTTGTCGTCCTTAAGATTATGAATGGCACTTGTGAGAGACCTCTGAATGAGCTTGACATCTTTATCAATGATACCCATCCGCTTCTTTTGCCTGTCAATCTTCATGGTAGTTACATTAGTTCTTTTCACAGCTGCAACAAGATTCTTGAGCTTAAGGTTCACTTGTTCATTATCCATTTTAAGCCTGCTTATCTCTTCATCCTTTGCTTGCCTATCATCATTGCTCTCATCTAACATCCCCCAGAGCTTGAGTAGGCACCTCTGCATAATGATAGGCCATGGGCGGTCAACCCATTCGATGACTCCATAGTTCACGCCTCTCTGCAAACAAAAAAGGAAAAAAATAAACAGAGACTATTAGTACACTGCTGCAGAAGCTCTGGAATATAATAAAGTTCACATATACTTGGTTTATAACCTCATTCAACTAACTATGAACCGTGTTTGTGCAATGTGGCACTTCAATAATTAGGTACCCACAACACTAATTATGGTGCTTCGCCCACCCTGTCAGCGGAGTTATTTCATAATTGTACTTAGTTTCTTTTAAGCCAACTTGAATTAATCTGGAGGTACCTCTGCAGACAACTTATTTAGAGAGTTGTTTTTAATAATATACTGACTATTAAACAGAAGTCCCATTTGTAAACAAACATGAGAGTGTCTAGATCACTTCTTTTGTGTTCAATGATGTAAAATAAGTAGCGACCTTTTCCCTTTTTTGTAAAGTAAAAGGACTACACAGTGTTTCCTACAATCAACTGGAAAACACAAGAAGAAATCAATCTTCTTTGGTAGACTACAAGTCCTATATCCAAACAGTTTGATTCAACAAGAAAGTAACTCGGATTTTCGAAAGTGACTAACTTTCACAGCACAGCCCAAGAACCTCCTCCCTGTGTCACTTCCTTCAAAAGCCACACACCTGAGAGGCTTGGTATCGTGAAGATCACAGTAGAGAGGACGGTCGAGCTCTTTGCCACAGAAATCATGGTCTTCGATGGTGTCAGGGTTCTCCTACAAGGACACATGAATGTTCAGAGCTCAGATCTTTCGTTTGGAAAACAAACCCCAGTTCAACGCTCCGCATGTAGCAGGAAATCACCTACATAGAAATCAAAATCCAGTTCAAGGAAGTTCAAGCCTTCTTACCTCCCCTCTTGTCCGAAGTTTTTTGTCGACATGGCCCAAAGGGTGTGAGCAGTTCCGATGCCGTAGGCGGCGTCGAATTTGAGAGGAGAGAGAGAGAGAGAGAGAGAGAGAGAGAGAGAGAGAGAGAGGGACGAGAAGAGATATAGTGAGAGAGCGAGAGGGGAAATGAAGGCGAGGGACTTCGACATGGTCCGGCTCGACCAAATACTCCACCTACTCGCCAGACCCACCAACCCCCACCCCCCTCCCACGCCCCCTTTTTTTGCGTTGGGATGGCAGGGAGCCATTTACTGTTGTCAGTAGTTTCAGCTTGGGCGAGCGAGTACACAAAATTTCTTCCCTCTCCATAATTACTCCATAAATACATCGTTATGTGCGTCTTCCCTTCCGAGTCACTTGCTCTTCCACTCCCCTTCTCTGGTTCCTTCCGTCTTTCTTGCTTCATCTTCTTCACTCTACAGTCCACATAGATGGATCTACGATTCGCCCACTTGCTCTAAAATACAGTAATTTTTCCCCTCTGCTTAATACTTACACATTGCGCACTGTATTTTTCAGATGGATTCTTGTTCTCTGTTACCCTCTTAATTTTAGTTTTTGTGTTAATATCCTACCCCTTTGAAGAGGTTCTATAGGGGAATAATCTTGGAGGACAACAGTTGATTTTTTTTCCAGCTAGTTCGCTGCAAGAGCTTGTAGATTTGAAGAGGTCTGTGCGTGCTCTTTCATTTTTTACAGAGACACTAACATCAATGGATATCACCATATCATCATTCGCTCCGCTCTGTCTTACTCGTTGAAACAAGCGTGTATCAATGATATACAGTCCTTTAATTCTTTGTACAATTAGCGGAGTGTTGAAATAATTTTTTCTTTAATAATTAATGAACCCGAGTCTTATATATTGTTACATCTCGCAGACAAAGATGGTGTGTGATGTTTGCAGGAACCTCAACTGTCCCAGTGTTGAATCTGATGTTGCCCAATCTTTCTTGATTGTGTCTTTGCCTCGTTGTTATGAGTCATGCCTGGTAAGTTTTGCTACCAAATCACGCGTGACCAGTAAAAAACCTTCATCACTATATTTGTTACAGTTATCTTTATTCATCAGTCAGGAACCACACGTATTCCTTCAGAGCAAACTATACTGCGCATGCTTGTTTTTATTTATAGGCCTTGATGTAATTAGAAGTTCAATTGTTTTGTATAGGTTTAATTAAATGTCATAGATGTTGCATGTGCCCGTGCCTGAAAGCCAAGAAATTTCAAGGAAAAAAACTCTTTCATGCATTTGTTTTCTGAAAATCAGTAAAACATTTGTATACCTTTGTCTTAATTTTACTTTTATGCAGTATGTCCCATGCTAATACCGGAACCAGATCCTTTCTTTGATCTCTTTATGGAAAGATGAAGCTTTCGCGGATGGTTTTGAAGACGAAGATTTTGACCTTGTGTTCGGCACTACTGAGGAATTGTCTTACAGGATTAAGTTTACAGATGGCAACCACATGTCTAAGTTTCATGGACCTGGATGGGAAAAGTTGATACGTGACTATGATCTGTTTTATGGTGATATTATACAATTGGATTTGCAAGCAGAATATTTCTTCTTTCCCATTGACTTGATGTTGAGTGAATCTCGAGGAGGTCACAAAGCATTACCCAAACCTTCCGTTGGTATGTTCTGATCGCTTATCAATATTTGTTCTGGTTTAACATTTATCTATTTTAATTTTACTGTGGTATGCCGTTGATATTTATGTGCTTAATATCTGTGATATAATGTATTAAATCTTTCTTTGTACTCACAATGTAGGTTAAAACTGTAATTTCCGTTTTAAAAGCCAATATTTCTTTATTTTAGTTTTAACTGCTCTATTCATTGCTTCACACATAGTGGCTAATACATGGTTGTATTTATTTAGCCCTTGAAGGCCTCAGTTTATCGGGAAGGAGCTACATAGGCGTAGGCAGGTCTACACCGGGCATAAAAATTTCCTATATCGACATGGCTTGCATGATTAAACTAGTCCTAAATGCTAAACACATCCCCGCCATTACCTTTGTGCACCGTCTATGTTTCACCAATGTTCACACAGACCGTTTGGTACGTCGTTGTTTCTTTCTCTAAACCACAGTCAACATGCGTGTCTTCGTAATCTAATGCCATAATAGTTTGTTATTGTACAGAAAATCCCAGCTATTGTTACCAATGATCTTAGGATGAAGCTTGGATATTTGCCTCTCAAAGGTAGCATCAGGCTTGTACAAATTTTCAGCAGCGTTGATTTGCCTGGAACCTACTGTATACACAAAGATGGAAGGATGGCGACCACCGGGATTTCTGCTTTTGCAGATGCAGCTAGGCTCACAGTTGATTGCGTTGTACTCATCAGTATCCAGTGGCACACTGTGCGCATGCAGGACTCGCTCTCACTTGTGATCACCGGTCTTTACAAAAAAATGGAATGACGCGATATGTGTACGGTGATGGAGGGATGGCATTACACCACATAAATTTTAGCTACTATGGTATTAAGTTAAGTATCGTACGTGTGTTATTTCAAACTACGAGTGCAGTTCAAATCATCATAGTACATACCTAATAGAACTTATCATATCAAATTCTTATTCAAACTATGGTACTGAAAGCAGATGCGATCCTAAACATGGTTGTCGTCGCTGTTGTTGTTGTTGTGGGTCTGTCTCTCGATTCGGCATGTTTTTTCGGAGAGGCACTTGAACCTAGTGCAGATTCAGTCTTGTGTTAAGAAGACTCATGGTCATGCCTCTATGCTATGATTAGCTTAGCTGACTTTGTGCAGTAAGAGAGGCACAACCGTGAAGTTAGTCAAGGCACAGTCATATATTATAAGAGGGGACGGTCGTGCCTCCCAGTCATCATTATTTCAGCTGAGTCGTGTACTCAGATAGGCACGTTGGTCGAGCAAGCGAAGGCACGGTCCCTTATTAGGAAGAATACTTGCGGTCGTGCGTCCCATGTCAAAAAGAAGAGTGGCGATCGTGCGTCCGTGCTCAGTATGTTTGTAGTGACACGCTGCTCGGAGAGGCATGTGCGTGAATCAAGTGGAGGCATGGATTACGGGTTGTTGCCACTCTCCGATGTCACTATTCTCGCAACGACATCACTTAAAAAATACTACTTTTTTTTATAAATGGTGTTTTGCAACACCTCCGTCCTCCAAACCGTCTTTACAGATCCACCGCATTCGTCGCTCCTAGATGGAGTCTGACGCCTCTAGTACCAAGAGGGCAAGGCTCGTGCCACCGACGACGCATTCCTCTGGGTGTTTGGCAGTACCGGCGGGGACCGGTGAGGGTCCGCCCACCGGATTTGAGGAGCACGGGAAAAAAACTCGTCCGGTCCGCATCAGCGATCTCCCGGACATCATCCTAGGTGAGATCATCTCTCGTCTCCCCATCAAGGATGGCATCCGTACTTGCATTCTCGCTCGTCGATGGCGTCCTTTATGGCCCACCGCTCCTCTGAATCTCGACTGCCGTGAGATCCCTGCCGCTCGTCTTTTTAAGCCTCTAGAAATAGTTCATATCGAGAAAATCTCCGCGGCGCCTCCTACCTGGGAGCTCGCCCGCGAAAGGCACTTTGGAACTCGGTGCCCTCGCAAATCTGGCACTGACGATAGCACCCTTCCGGATGCCATCCTCTCCGCCAATGTGGGCACAGTTCACCATCTCTGCATACCGGCGTGCTACCTCCAATCTAGACCCTCCGCCGTCGATGCCTGGTTGAAATCATCCAAACTGAACAATCTTCAGGTGCTCGAGTTCTATTACATGTTCCCAGATTTCGTGAGAGAGTGTGTCATACGACCACTCACACACCCATCATCTGCGCCTTTTGCACCGGCGTCCTTCTCTCCGTTTGCATCCTCCCTACACACCGCCACCTTTTCTCTTTGCCAAATACCAGACAGTTACGTTCAGGCTCTTAAACTACCACTGCTCAAGAGACTTTCACTTGTCGACGTTGGTATATCAGACATCTCACTTGAAAGCATGATCCACTCTAGTTGCCCCGTACTCCGGTGCCTACTGCTTACTTGGAATATGGAAAGCCGCTGCATAAGAATAAACTCACGTAACCTTGTAAGCATTGGAATTCGCTGTGGACATGGCGAACTTGTTATAGAGGATGCCCCGTCACTTCAGCGATTGCTTAACGATATTCTCAGTAGCAACTTGCGATAATAAGCATCATGTACGCACCTAAACTAGAGACTGTGGGCAAATTCCATGATTTTTTCTTTGAATCCAAGGTCACGCGTAACCCTACAATTATCCAGGTACCTAGTTTTCAGCTGCATTTCTCCGAGTAAACAAATTTCATGTAATAGAACCTTTTGATCAATTTTTAAAATCATTGTGTGTGCACGATGCAGGGTTTGCCGGCAGTCAGCCTGACAACAGTGCTTCAAACGGTCAAGACTTTGCTCATCAAGATGTGTTTTGAAGTGGACGTGACCGTTTCCCTGATGCAATGCTTTCGAAGCCTTGAGAACTTGTTTGTCGAGGTGATGATTCTCACACACATTGAAAGCCCATAACATGCATACTGTACTACTTCTACTGTATGTCTTAAAAGGCTTTGTCGGATTTCGGGTTCCGGCTGACCCTTGAGGTTCGAACACTGGGGTGCACGCGGAGATCTTTCCCCTACCAGCTCATGCGTCGATGGTTTGCAAGGGGTCTAAACTAGGAAGAAGAACACGCAAGGGACACGAGGTTTATACTAGTTCGGGCCACCATTGTGGTGTAATACCCTACTCTAGTTTGTGGTGTGGTGGATTGCCTCAGGGGCTGATGATGAACAGTACAAAGGAAGAACATCCTCGCGAGGGGTGTTCTTGGGCTGGTGCGATGAACTTCTTGGGTGAGTTCGATCGCCTCTCTCTCTCTCTCTATGCTAGGGCTCTATCTCCTCCCTCTACTTTGTGGTGGCTAGCTCTATTTATAGAGGGAGGCCCTGGGCCTCTTCCCAAATAATGAGCGGGAAGGGCGCCAACAATTGGCCATTTTGAAGGGGAACATCTAGTACACTTATCTGACTAAAGTTGGTCTTGGCTGCCAAAGGCTTTGTGGTGGCGCGATCCAGGCTCCACGATGACCTCCTTCCTGCCGCTCTGCTGGTCTTGGTCTTGTTGCACCGAAGCCGTAACCTTTGCCTGATGCCTTGGCCTGTGCTTGCCTCCTTTGCACCAAAGGGGAAATGAGGACACTGCGTGGGCCGGCGCCCGCCAGGCGCCCGCCTGGCTTCGATCGTCATGGCTTGCGTCACAGGGTACCCTCGTGAGGTACGCTGCCTTGATCTCTCCGCCTCCTCGTGAGCCTGCCTGGCGAGGCTGTTCCTGAGGATGGTTCCTATCGTCCGCTGTCGGTGTCAAAACCGGCGGATCTCGGGTTGGGGGTCCCGAACTGTGCGTCTAGGCGGATGGTAACATGAGACAAGGGACACGATGTTTTTACTCAGGTTCGGGCCCTCTCGATGGAGGTAAAACCCTACTCCTGCTTGATTAATATTGATGATATGGGTAGTACAAGAGTAGATCTACCACGAGATCAGAGAGGCTAAACCCTAGAAGCTAGCCTATGGTATGATTGTTGTTCATCCTACGGACTAAAACCCTCCGGTTTATATAGACACCGGAGAGGGTTAGGGTTACATAGAGTCGGTTACAATGGGAGGAGATCTACATATCCGTATCGCCAAGCTTGCCTTCCACGCCAAGGAAAGTCCCATCGGACACGGGACGAAGTCTTCAATCTTGTATCTTCATAGTCCGAGTCGGGCCAAGGTCATAGTCCGGCCATCCGGACACCCCTAATCCAGGACTCCTCGGTACCCCTGAACGAGGCTTCAATGACGACGAGTCCGGTAGCATGATTGTCTTGACATTGCAAAGCGGGTTCCTCCTCGAATACTTCATAGAAGATTTTGAACACAAGGATAGTGTCGGCTCTGCAAAATAATTTCCACATACCACCATAGAGAATAATATTTACACAAATCCAATCTGCTTGATGTATTTAGCAGCGTGACATCACACCACAGCCAAGCCTTTATTGAATCGTTTTTACTATCCCACCTCAAGCGCACTTAGCGAGGTGGTTTCTTAACACGTCTTGTTGAAGCGAGATCGTGTCCCTTATTCAGGATTCTCATCAATACAGGCGTGGGTAAACCAACCGTGCCATTAATTTCTGGCGCTTGGGAGATAAGCGAGTTTTACCAGGCTGGTGGGGGCACATAGTTTCGTCCGCCCATATAAGGGATAAGGATCCACCTTTTCCATCTATGCCTTCTTCCTCCTTTGCTTATCCATTTTGCGCTTTTCGAGCTCCAGCGCCCAAGTCCGCACATCCCACCTCTACCTTCTCCAGCCATGTCCGAGCGGGAGGCAAGTGGATGGTCTCCTCCGTCACGGAGGGACACATCAAGAAGCTGAGGAGGCGGATACTTGTCTAATGACATCGCGCACCGGCTCCCGGACAAGGGCAGCTCATCCCCACCCCAGGCCCCATGAGAGGTGGTGTTCCTCACCCATTTCCTCCATGGACTAGGTTTCCCTTCACTTGTTTGTCCGAGGGCTCATGTTCTACTACGGCCTGGATTTCCACGATCTGGCCCCGAACTTCGTCCTCAACATCTCGGCGTTCATCCTCGTGTGCGAGGCTTTCCTCCGCATCAAGCCCCACTTCGGCTTATGGATGAAGACCTTCAATGTCAAGCCGAAGGTAGTGGGCGGCCATCAAGCGGAGTGCGGAGGCGCCATGGTGGGCAAGATGCCCAACGTTACATGGCTCGAGGCTCCTTCGTGGAGACCATAAAGGGGTGTGTCGGGGTGGTTCTACATCACCGAGCCGCGTGACCCTGAATGGGCAGCGGCCCCCGAATTCCGATCTGGCATCCCCACGCGACTCACCTCCTGGAAAGAGAAGGGCCTGTCGTGGGGTAATTCGAAAGAGTGGATCGGAATCCAAACCTCCGTCCAAGACCTGGTGGACAAAGAGGTTAAACTCGTCAACGTAGTCCAGGTCATGCTCATCGCGGATCCTCCTATGTCAGCAGCGGGCTTTTAACTTATGGGAGTTCAACCCAGCCCAGCACCAAACTCGACCGGGCTCTTTGACACAGCGCTGCGAGGATGCACGGAAGGTGCTATTCAAGGCGCCGAGGTTCCCCTCCATCACCGAGGATCGTGGATTCAGCGCAAGCGCCAAGCCAGCGTAGTAAGCTTATTTTACCCTTTACGGGATACTTGTTTTCATAGTTTAACTCTATGCGGGATCTAAGCTCCGTTCCTTGAGCAGAATGGCGAAGAAGACCAGACAGATCATTGTCCGGCTCCTTTGCCTCAAGATCCAGCAGACGCCCACTTGGCGGGGCTGCTGGTCCGGCACCTTACGTGGTGCCGAGAAGAAGGCCACGGGAACTCGAAAGAGTTCCGGCGCTTGATAGTGCGGATTCATCGTCCGATGACTCCAGGCGCCTCCTCCTCGAAGGCGAGGAGGAGGAAGAAAAGCCTCTCCCCTCGGCGGGGAAGAATGAAAGGAAGGCCGCCCCAAGCGGGGGCGGAGGGTCAGAAGGAAGGACCCTTCCTCGGACTACTCCACCAACACCGACGATAGCGAAGAGGAGTGGCCATCGAGGCCAAGCCCACGGCAAAAGTCGTAAGTATCCGGATACCGGAATAACTCATGGCGTTCCTTTCTTTGCGCAGTGTCTTCGGCGCGAATGTAATCATGCAGTCCGCCCGGCCCAGCTCGGCGCTTCATCGAGCGGATCCTTGGATTCGTCGGATGTGAATAGCCTTTGACTTCCGAATGCTACCTCCCTCGTCCTACGGACGATGCCGAGGTGGAGTTACAAAGGGTCCAAGCCAGGAGGGTGGTCTGAGGCGCTGCATAAGCGACCTCCGGACTCAGCGCAAAGGGATAAAACCCAAGGGCTCTAAGTCCGACCCTGGGCGGACACCGCACCGGAACCTTCAACAGTTCCGGCATCCGGCAGGCGGCCCCCTACTAAGAAGGGCAAGCCTACTACGCCGGTGACCTCCGTCCAACCGGAGGCACCGGATAATCTGTTGGAGGTGCTTAACGGCGCCTCCATCGACGAGGAGCACCGCACTATTATGAGTGTGGTGATCCAGAAGGTTAAGTCCGCCAAGAGTGGGCTGACTGAAGCCTGTGCCAGCCTTCTAACAGGCTTTGAGGTATGTAATTAAGATATGTAAATTTTTTACCGCATAGACAGTAGCCCCTGATGGTTATTTTGGTGTTCGAAAAGCAAAGCCGAACTGAGGATCAAAAAGATATACGCAGGGCTCTAACATAAGTATGTCAATATGGGAATGTAGGCTGTGCTGCTGACCTCTGCCGCACTGACTGCGGAGGTCAATGCATTGAAGCAGAGCCTCAAGCGGTCCGAGAACGAGCTCGGCCTTGCCAAGAAGCAGCTCGAGGACAAGGAAGGTAAGTAATACCTTATGTAAGTATATAAAAAAAGATGTGGTTGCAAAAAATGATAGGACCATCGTGAGTATTACGGGGCCACAACCAGTGGCGACCACGAGGCAGCGCCCCAATTCGATCTGCATCCCCACACGGCTCACCTCCTGGAAAGAGAAGGGCCCGTCGGGTAATTCGAAGAGCATCCGACTCCAAACCTGCGTCCGAGACTGGTGGACAAAGAGGTTAAACCCGCTAACGAGTCCGTGTCATGCTCATCCGCGGATCCTCCTGCGCAACGAAAAGCTTTTAACTTATGGGATTTCAACCGCCCAAGACAAAAATCACAGGCTCGACACAATGCACGCATTTACGCCGGAAGGTGCTATTCAATGTGCCGAGGTTCCTCCCATCACTCAGATCGCTGGATTCCAACAAAGCCAAGCCAGCGCAGTGTTTATTTTACCCTTTACGGATACTTGTTTTTCATAGTTTAACTCTATGCGATCTAGCTCCTGCCTTTGACAGAATGGCAGAAGAAGACCGGACAGATCGACCGCCCGCCTTGACTCCATGGGACGCCCGCTTGACGGGTTGCTGGTTCCGCACTCACGTGGTAATCACGGAGAAGAAGGCCACGGAACTCCAAAGAGTTCCCTGCGCCAGTGGTGTCGGACTCATCGTCCGACGACTGAGGCTTAACCTCCCGTGAAGAGGAGGAGGAGGAAGAAGAGCCTCTCCCTCCAAATGGGGGAGGAATGAAAGGAAGGTCGCCCCAACTAGGGGCTGGAGGTCCAAGAAGGAAGGACCTTCCTCCCACTACTCCACCAACACCACAATAACCAAGAGGGCCATCCGTGTACAAGCCCTCGCAAGATCGTAAGTATCCGGACACCGTAATAACTCATGGCGCCTCTATTGCAGTACGCACCTTCTAACGCCGAATATAAGCATGCAGTCTGGCCAAGGTCGGGCTCGACACTTCGTCGAAGGGTTCCTCGGGTTCGTCGGATGTGAACAGCACTTACTCTCCGACCGCCTCCTCTCCTCAAGGCCAAGATGACGCCGAGGTGGCGCCCAAAGGGGCAGAGCCAGAGGAGGTGGTCTGAGGCTTTGCCGCCTCCCTGACTCAGGGCGAAAAGGGATAAACTCCAAAGGGCTCTAAGTCTGGCTCTGGGTCGACACCGCACTGTAACCTTGAACGGTTCCGGCATCCAAGCAGTGGCCCCTACTAAGAAGGGCAAGCATGACGCCGGTGACCTCCGGCCCAACCGAGGCAGGCCCGATAATCATGGGAGGTTTAACTGCCATTCCATCGACAGGAGCACCACACTATTATGAGTGTGGTGATCCGTATTCAGTCCGCTAAGAGCGGGACTCAAGCCTCGTATGCCTCTAACAGCTTTGAGGTATGTATTTAAGATATGAAAAATATTACCGTGATAGACAGAGCCTCGATGCTCACTTTGGTGTTCGAAAGAAAAGCCGAACAGGATCAAAAAGATATACGCAGGAGTCTAACCTAAATATGTCAATATGGAATGCAGTCGTGTCTGACCTCGGCCAGACCGATCGCGAAGGTCAATGCATTGAGAAGTAGAGCCTCGAGCGGTCCGAGAACGAGCTCGGCCTTGCCAAGAAGCAGCTCGGAGGACAAGGAAGGTGGTACACCTTGCAAACATGATATATAAAAAGATGGGAAAAAAATGACAGGACCAATGTGAGTATTGCAGGGCCACAAACCGAGGTGACGACTCAAGGAAGCGCTGTCCAAGGTCAAACAATGCGGCCGTGGAGCGACCAGCGAGAGAAGCAGGAGGCGCGGGTGGCGGCGGCAGCAAGAGCTCCAGGCTCATGGAAAACACGAGAGTTTGAGCTTGACTCAAAGACTCGAGTCCGAAGGCCGCTGGGAGAGCGCGAATCTGCCAAGGCCAAGCCCAAAAGCCCTCCAGAAATTGAGGCAATGAAGAAGATATGGGCGGGCATTCTTTATGCAAAGCAAGCACGAAAGTGAATTACTTGTTACTTACCCAGTCCCGAGTTTCAGAGCATTCGCAGATCTTCCTGAGTGTATCCGACGCTGCCGATTCTACCAAGTCGAAGAGGGAGCTGACGAGAAGGTGTTCTGTCTCAAGATAGTCGAGGCCGGACACCCGTGCTTCTTGAGCGACCAGCTGAAGTAGCTGGTGAGCTCCATAAAGTGGCTGAACAGGCATGAAGGGTCTCAGAGTCCTGCTGTGCCTGGGGAAGCTATGCCCGAAGCTACTTGGCTGGTAACGTGGTGGATGCTGCCCAAGGCTTGAAGTCATCAAGTTACCAGATGCATTGAAGGTGCTCAGAGGCCTGCCTGCTAAAGTGCACTAGGGCAAGATGGACGCCGAGAAGCTTGTGACGACGGACCACCCCGCAGCAAGGAGCATCGCAAGCCCGAGATGTATTATGAGGGCGTCTCAAGGGTGCCCGTCAGATAGCGGATGAGTGCCCAAAGATGTAATTTTGAGTAAACTCGCAGGATCCTATACGCCGAAAACTTGTTCATATGCGCCAAGCAACGCTTTTGAATTTAAAATATTACCTTCAGCGGCCGCTTATTAAATTTGAGAGATGGCGAGTCGTCGGCTTCGCCCCCATGCCACGAAAATGGGTGTTCGGATAAACTTGAGCGCTTTTTTTCCCATTATTGTCCTTCAGGAGGCGACAACACAACGTAACAAGGCAATCGGACTATAATGCTTGAACACTCTCACTTAGCCATAGAATTCTATAATTTTAAATTTCAGCGAAGCCCCTAGTATTCGAAAACCGAGTTCGGGCGCTTATCCACGCCTCTAGGCCTATAAAGCCGATTCCTCGCCTAAGCGGCATAAGTCTTTAGGGACTCAAAACCTTCTCGAACAGCGACCAGCTCTCGACCTATCATGACGGCCAGTTTTAGCTTCAATCGAGGTGCTTAGCCCAGCTCAACCGGGCAATCACTCACAAGGTTCTCCCATACCTTAGCCGATATAACGGAACGTAAGGTACCAAAATGAT
This sequence comes from Aegilops longissima, assembly GCA_021605205.1. Taxonomy (NCBI): domain Eukaryota; kingdom Viridiplantae; phylum Streptophyta; class Magnoliopsida; order Poales; family Poaceae; genus Aegilops; species Aegilops longissima. The sequence goes on from JAHIAM010001767.1 coordinate 30,338, forward strand.
GGAGCCGGTAAACCCAACTATTGACCCAAGACATGATTCGGAGTCGATGCATATAATGCTATAAGTTCGGTGCCGACTTGTGAAAGTGTTCGACTTATCACAATCGTATTTGGAGTACTTAAGCCCTCAGTATTTGGTCGCACTAAAGTGTACTAAAAGTGCAACATGTCATTAATGAACATATATGATAAAAAAGGAATGCAATAATAGACAAAAGCTATGCATTGTTTATTTGAAAAGGCTGCGTAAAAGCGAACGATACAAATAGTGCGATAAGCAAGAGATGGGACTATTTGACATGTCCCCTCCAAGGGCGAGCTGCGGATGATATATGTAACAAGTATATTGCTCAAGTTATAGAGACCACCGACACTCGACGAGTCAGCTTCCTGGCTGTTGCATCAGAGCCGCGATGATATCACGACAGGCCTTCGGAAAGTGGAGTCTCCGGAAGTAAGAAGAAGAAAAGAATGACAAAATCGAGCCCCTTGTGCGGTTGAGCCAATTTTGCAGCGTGCTGGTCGTGCCCCTCCCTATGCCCATGGTATTTGGCAGAGTTATGTACGCCGCAGTACTGGTTTCAATTTCGCGAGGGCTGGGGTTAGCCACATTGCACATGCGGCTCGTAACGTGCCAGCGGTCTTGTTGTAGGTTACTCCGGCGTTGCTGACGGTGTCCGGCCAGATAATGGCCGGATCGAGAATTGCCTTGAGAGTCTGCTGAGTACTTCCGCCGATGAAGGCCAGATGCTCCTCCGTCGGGAGAGAGCGCTCGTGTTTCCATTGACCGTAATGACCTCGAGGGCCCGGCATTTGAGCTTGAGGTATGCGAAAGCGGCAATCACCGCATTGAACTTTGTAAATGCAGTTCGTCCGAAAGCAAAAGCGTGATAGCCACGCGAACGACTATGTCAAGATTAACTCGCTTCGAAATTATCGGGGATCCGAAGACCACTCAAGTGTAATCGAGTTTGTAAGATTGACTCACACCTGGTATGACGCCTTTAAAGGTCGCTTTGTGGGTTTAAACTTGAGGGATCTATGCCCATTTTTCACATCAGATCCCGATAAAGGTGTTCACGCGCTGCCGCCATCATAAGGACTTTAGTGAGGTGAAATCGTCAATGATTGGGTCTAGAACCAATGCGAACCTGCCATATGATGTTAGGTGGTCCTCTGATCGAAAGTGATCGGGCAGGAGGACCATGGGTTGAACTTTGGGGCGATCGGCCCAACGCATATACGCCCTCGAGTGCACGCTTCCACCCCTTTGGGGATGTGGGTTGTGTATCATGTTCACCGTCCGCACTGTGGGGAAACCCTTCCGTCCTTATTGTTCGGCGGTCGGGCCTTCCTCATCTCTATGCAGCCCCTTGTCATTGTTTTGGCGCTTAACTTGCCTCGCTGCTTTGAACACCCAACAATCCCTGTTGGTGTGGTTGGCTGGTTTTCGGGGTGCCGGTATCCGCACGAAGCGATCGAGTATTCGGTCCAAATTGGACGGGCCCGGAGTATTTCTTTTGAATGTTTTTCCGCTGACCGGTTTAGAGCTCGATCCGGCATTAACTGGCCAGATCCTCGATTGCCATTACACGTGGCGCTTTTGCTTGTTGCGACGCTGACCTGCCAATGTTGTTCTTGGTGTCCGAATTACCAGGTTCTTGGTCATGTTATTACTACGAAGCCAGCTACTGTCTCGCCCGCACAAAAGCGGGTCATGGTGTCGGAGGCTGCCATGGATTTCGCTTTTCCCGTTCTAGGTGCCGCAAGCCACTTGTCACGTATGTTATGCTTGAAGGCTGCAAGGCCTTCGTTCCGACATCGACTATTTGATTTTTCTTTTGTTAGAACTCGTCCAGACTGTTTCAGCCGATTCCTCCGCTGCTGAATTATGGCTTAGGTCATCGGCGTTGTGGTCGCATAGGTGCTCGGAAGTTGTCAAGCGAACGCGCCTGGTGTCCTCCCAACAACCAATTGATTCGGCCGCAAGCTGTTGCTTCAATGCTTAGCGGGTCTCGCTTGAGTGAGGTATTTGATGGCGTAGATCATCGCCAAGGGCCATGTGGATATGAAGGAGATAGTCCCCATCCATACCGCCGGGTCTGTTGTGCCATCGCATGATTCGATGTTTACGTTTGAAACCCTCGGGATTTGATGATCCATTACTTCGTCGGTGAAGCATAGTGGGTGGCGTCGCGTGTTATTATATCATCACGAGCTCAAATGAGCTATGTTCACAGTATCGCCCGCCGGATTACTACATATCCGCATGACGTTAGCACACACGCGGTCGTATGCCCACGCGATCCATAGATCGATCTTGTTTGCCTTGCCATGTCTTCCAATATATCTCGCAGGTCCGGGCGATTTCGCGGTCTTGGTATTCTTTGAGCGACGCCCTGGTCACGCCTCTAAGTTGTTGCTGTTTTTCTTGAGGCTGCTCACGTGGCCATAAGCCTCGCTTGAACACACTCTTGTTCGATGGGATCCTTAGGCACGATAAATTGGGCTGCCGAGGTTTGCCTTGTCTTCTGAGGGAGGCATGTAATTATCGCCTCACCTCTCTGTCCCGCTTCTCTCATGAGGGCTGGCCCATCCTCCTATGCTGAATCCTGCCGGAGGGGATTGTCTTGGCACCTGTCCGGGTGTTATCTCTCGTGCCGAATCACCGCTTTTGGCTGTGGCGGATTTAGAGCGGCGCCACGACGCCGCTTAGGCTGTTTCTTGAGAGGTTGTCCTCCTGTTCCATCGCTGCTCCTTCTTTTGGGGTGTCCACCATGTATATGCCACGACGAGGTGGCCTTCCAGCGTCTCCGTAGGTGCTGGTTCTGGTCTTGTCATGCATCGGCGCCCATAGCACCGATGTCTTCAGTCAAGTCAGCATGCTCTGCTAAATCATCGACAGCGGGCTACGAACCGTGGTGGGTGGGCTTTGAATTTCTTCGTCCGCATCCCAACCTTGTCGACTATAGTCCGCCAGGGCTCTCGATAAAGAGGGAGACTTTAGTGAATTCGAATGCCACCCAAAGGCGAGTGTTCGAAGATGTCCGCAGCTGTGAACTCCATGATCGGGCGCCCAATTGACCTGATTAGGTGGGCGCGAAGGTTCGAGTCCGAGAGGAGTCCGCACCTTGAGTCACAAGCTTCGAAAGGATGGTGTAGTGTCTGCTCGACAGAGAGATTGCAGCCCCGGTGTCCAAATACCGTCCTCGATTGGCGTACGGCCCGGAGCTAAGGGTCGGAGCGACATCGGCGCTGTTCTGTAGGCACTGCTCGCTCGGCAAGAGCTAGGTCATGCCCATCGTGACAAAGGCGGCGCTTTGGTCAGTGGCTCGAACCTGTCAAGATCAAGTCTGACGGCCGGTAGTTCAAACTTCCAAATCTGACTGACGTCAGGCGAGTTTTGATCTGCTCCAGATGGCTGCTTAATTGCCTGCTGCAAAGCCGATCACGAAGATCTGTCCGGAGAAAAGTCTCACCTCAACCGCATCATTGTTGATGATCGGAGGAGCCATCGGCCTAAAGGTGACGCTATTGCAGAGGAACTCAATGAAAGCACCAATGTCGGTGTCAAACCGCGGATCTTGGGTAGGGGGTCCCAATCCAGGCCTAGGCGATGGCAACAGGAGACAAGGGACACGATGTTTTACCCAGGTTTGGGCCCTCTCGATGGAGGTAAAACCCTACCCGCTTGATTAATATTGATGATATGGGTAGTACAAGAGTAGATCTACCACGAGATCGAGAGGCTAAACCCTAGAAGCTAGCCTATATGATTGTTTTTCGTCCTATGGACTAAAACCCTCCGTTTATATAGACACCAGAGGTTAGGGTTACAGAGTCTGTTACAAATGGGAGGAGATCTACATATCCGTGATCGCCAAGCTTACCTTCCACGCCAAGGAAAGTCCCATCCCACGGACAAAGTCTTCATTATTGTATCTTCATAGTCCAGAGTCCGCCAAAGGTCATAGTCCGCCATCCCGACACTCCCTAATCTGTGACTCCTCGGGCTGTCTCGCCTCGAGTGGCTCCTCGCTGTTTGCAATAACTTGGAACACTGCAGATCATAATAAACTCGCAAATTTGAAGTCATTTGTATCCTTTGTGAGAATGGTGAACCTGTATCGAGGATGCCTCACTTAAATGATTGATTCACTATATTCGTGAGCCGCACTTGCAGATAATCGCTTTTTCGCACCTAAGCTTGAGTGTTTGGGTAATTTTTTATGAAGGATTTCCAATCCAAGATTGTTTTGGCTCTACATTATCGAGGTACTCACTTTTTGCACTATACTCTTTACTTGCATTCCTTGCAAAGGGCGAAGTTTCATCACGCCACCTTTTATCCAGCTAATTTTATGATATGTGCTTGTCGCAGTGCTTTATTCGTAGTCAGCCTATCAATGGCGGTTCAACTGTGAAGACCCCGCTATCCACATGTCATTAAACCTGAACAAGGTTTTTGCCTTGATGCGATGCTTTCCTAGCCTAGAGAAACTGTTTATCGAGGTAACGATTTGCAGACACATTGAAAGCACATACAATGCACATTGTACTATATTTGAGGCCTCTATCTCCCTTTTGTAGTCCCTCGAGTATTCTCACTCTTCATGCATTTTCGGGAGGAGTATGCCGCGAGGAAGGTGTAATAAATAAGTGGCGCCACAAGCACCGTAAGTTTCTCAAACAGCATGACATTCACTCAAGACAAGAATACTGGAAAAATATGCACACCGCAACAAAACATTGAATTTGCAAAGTTCTTGTTCGAACGCAGGAGTTAGAGACTATGAGGCTAAGCTTTCCCCCCCGCATAACATCATCAAGGATTTTATGAACATCAAGAAGAGGTGCTTCAATGGGGCAACAAGGCTTCTAGACGCGTTTTGCCTTTATATTGTCGTGGTATTGTAGGCATATGAACTTGATTTAAAAAAAGTACACATCCGACAAACCAAAGGTCCAATCATGGATTTTCTAGATCCATTGACCGTGGATGTTGGAAAACGGTTATCCGCTGTCGAGATAGGTGTTGCTATGCATTTTCCAGTTTGGACTTCGAGCTTGTACTTTATCCATTGTCCGAAGGTTGTCGAACTTGTTTTGTGATCTTCAGCCGTGAAGCAACTTACAAGCTCAAAACTATCAAGTTTTATGTTTTTGTGCACCGATGTATGTTTGGATTTTTGTTTAGAGTGAAATACTAAAATCATCTCGAATACATAAACGCAGATGTGATGGTCGCTCTCCAAATAACTCGTTAACAAGTATTTTACAATGCGTAGGCGTGCGGTTTTTGTACTGTAAGATCGCGCTACCGTTGTCACCGCATCTGCACTTCCTTTGTGTATGTCTCAGACTTGGTGAAAATTTTGTGGAAACATGCTGCATAGTCTAGAACATAGTGTCTTGTAGAACCATGACAAGTGTTGTTTCAGAATTGAGACGTGCTTGTCGTGAACCGTTGTTCTTGTGCTTTGCTTAAAAGCCACCATCCATCTTCTACTCCAATCCAACTATCCGCCATCGAGCAAGAGCGAGATTGAGAGATCGGTCATGGAGGCGATTCAGCACTGCGCCTTATCGAGGTTGTAGAGAGCAACCCACAACCCAACGCCGCAATACTTCCAGGGGTTGATGTCGCCACGGCGCTGTTTTTCTTCGACGCCACTTGGGCTTGGCTCAAGGGTGCACTGAATACTTATTCACAAGTTCAGCTTCGCCAACAGCAAGGTGAAGGACCTGACTGTCGCCCATTCCATGCCGCCCGTCAGAAAGGCCGGCTTCCGCCGGCTTCCACGACCAAGCCCGCCGGGCCCATGGGAACGATCTCTTCAAGGCTTGATGGCCCTCAGAGCTCCTGTCACGACGCCACGGAGGAACACCGAGGTCACTCACAGGCAGCGCCTCATCATGCATGATGACATCGATAAGTTCAGCTAGATCTATGGATGATTGTTTACGAGGACACCTGCAGCACCGCCCACGAAGTCAACCATGGCGGCCTACTTAGACCACAGTGCAAACTTTGCTAAGCTCGCTCAGAGCACATCCACCTCACCGACGCCACCCCACTTCTCGGCCCAACCTCCGACTATCAAGGGCACAAGCCCGAAGCGCCTGATTAGGTCCTTGCCTTCCTCCGCTCATTTGCTGCAAGCCACATCCCACATGCTTGGAGGCAAGTTCTATATATTTATGCTAGCTACTACTACTTTTGAGTTTCCAAGGACTCAAATGATCTATCATGATCGACTTCTATTTATTGTGTGTCTACTATAAATTTGACTCTAATATTGTATGCCTGTCGTTAATTTCCATTATTAATTAATACCATCGTCATTTAGTATTACCAACTTAGTTTATCTCTTGTAGTCCAGTTTTTATGCATCTCTATATGCGCGCATGTATAATCTGTTTCATTTGTGGTGACGTTAATCTACATGCCTCCTCGCGCCTTTTGTACCTGTAAGATCGCAGGCCCATATCATAGCACGACACTTCCTTTGTGTATGTCCATGACCCTGTGGTGAACGCTGGTGGAAACATGGTGCACAGCCTAGAACATAGCGTCTCCGAGAATCAATGAAATGTTGTTTCGCAAATTGAGACGTGCTTGTCGTGGAACCATTGTTCTTGTGCTTTGTTCAAAAGCTGCCGTCAATATTTTAAATACAAGGAAATATAGATAGCCACGAATGTTTTTTATATCGAATAATATACGAATATCAAGAAAGAAGGATGACGCAACTCAATACTAACCGTGTCCATAGGGAGTTCAAGTCCGTGCTTTTAAATACAAGGAAATAAGATTTTAAAACAGCGCCTCGTGATAGGCCATTCTCAGGTTCACGAGAGAAACGCATGTGGTTGTGCGAAGACAAAGGTTCAGCTCGTGGGCTAAATGCCCGCCCATCTCTCGTGAGCCTATGTATACCATCAACCATGCCTTTTGAGCGCTTCAAACAGCTCTTCTAATCTGCCACCTATCGCTTCACAAAGTAAACAACGAGTGTTAATATTTAACCCACCTGTTCAGTTTGCGCATAAACGCATGAACGTGATCTCTCTAATACTAAAGTATGCCTCGATGGGCTTCTAGCGGCCTCTCCGCCTAAACGAAGTCGATGTAATCATTCAAAACATACACGAGTAACATGACTCTATATAATTCCACACGATGCTTTGGCGCAAGACAAAGGTTCAACTCAGGCCAAACGCTTGCATCTCCGTCGATATAATCATCACGAGCTAGTGTGAGTCTATGTAATAATACCGACCATGCCTTTGAGCGCCCATGCCCGTGCTCGTGTCCAGCTTGAGCTTGTCATAACGTGATGTCCAGCTTGAGCTTGTCGTGATCAAGGTCGAGTCACGCTTCTTTCTCATCCATAGGATTGATGGAAGTCTCAAATAAAGCAACAACACCAAGCATCCAACAACAAGTCAAGACAGTTTCAAGTTGAAGTAAGTCTCAAATAACTGGGCGGGCAACAGAAAAACAAGCCCCAAACATAACAAGTTCATTTCACAAAGGATACCGCCCATTTATCAACCTAGATATATAGATAGATAGGTACGGTAGTACACGCAAGTACTTGGAAACAAGAGCTAACATACCAAGTTCATTTGACATCAAAACATGGCCCAACCAGTTCTAAATGAGGTTGATGGTGATCATCATCCTCAAGTCACGGCGACGGGTGTTCGCAACAGTGAGTAGGATGCCCTCACCTACCCGAAGATTCTTGCCATGAAGGAACTTCTTCCACCGGCCCAAGTTGAAGAAGGCACTCGTCTGAGTCCACTGCAGAGGCACAAGTGGTGATGGAGCCTGCTCGTAAGCATGAACCAGCAGCCATGCCTCTTCATGACGATGCCACAACTAATGATAACCTCTTAGGTAATTTATGAAAATAGTTGATATGATATATGAGCATGTCACGGCAATTATCAAAAATCATACACTTGAAGACACATATATCATGGATTCAACGAGCATATATATCATCACATCACTACACTAGATGCTAATCATCAAATTACTATACAGAATTACATATCATTAGTTTACTACGCATAACTAACCATATCATCGTATATTACTACACTACATAATGATATATCACATTACTACAACACATGCATACCATAAAAATTTGCACTAAATGAATTTTACACATGGCATATCATCACAAGACTACAACATGCATATCATATCAACTAGTACACTTATTAAGCATGCATATCATGTAATTACTAATGTAAGTAACATACCATGAGATGTTGTTAACATTCATCCTTGTGAGGCGGTCACCAATGGCATCCCGACGTAGTCTTCACGTAGCGAAGCATGTCCCGAGAGGTTGCACGCTTCATCACGCCAGCCTCAGTCTTTGGGCATAGAGTGCTTCATCAAGGGTTCTCATCATCATCTGAATCCTCACCATCGCCCTCCTCCTGAACTTCATCCTCACCTGCCGAAATCAAATTCAGATAGATAGTAAATCCGGCCTTTCTCCCTGGAAGGAGAAGCTGATCAATTCACCCCACTAAGACACAAGAGGGAGATGAAACGATCCCATTCATCTCCTCCAATGGGTTATCGTCATTTCTTATTGACCTGCATAGTGTACAGCCCCAAGAGCGCCGAAGGTCTCGGTGTTCCGACGAAGCTCATTGAATTCCAATCTCACATTGCATGGGACGATCTGCAAGATAAAACAAATAACAAACACAATGCATTAGTGGAGATAGCAATAAAAACAAAATTAATGAACTGTCAAAAGGTTCATATAAATTGTTACCGCAAAAAAACAAAAGTAGGTTGAAGTAGATGCTTAACAGCTGGCAGAAAGTATGGTCCGACCGTGACTTGCATAATGACACGGTGCTTCTCCATTCTACACGTAACATATTGAACTCTAAGTTGAATTGTACGCTACCATAGTACAATACACAATGCTTCCTCTCTTTCCTCACGGGCTTAGATCCTACACTACATCCATCAATCTATCAAAGAACCATCATATCCATCAACAAATCATCTACCGCATGTATCAAATAAAATTTCTGGATCAGATCCGCTGTCCGAGGAGACGATGCAGTTTGGGAAGGAAGAAGATTCGTGAGGGGGGATGAGGAGATCTCACCTACTTGCCGGAGTTGGCGGCGGTACGCACAGATCCGCGGCAAAGAGATGCGCTGTCAGAGTCGCGGCGGGCGCTTGTGGAGAAGGGGACGAAGAAGTTGAAAATGATGTGAGTATTAGGTGCACTTAGCCAAATGTGGTACATGTGGTATGCTTATGGATGAAGGGGACCACAATGTTACCCATAGAAAAATTGGGTCAACTGCCTCACCGATTCGAACCAGGGCCGTAAGGGCTGTGAGGTAAACGGTCTAGCCAGTCGTTGATGCAGTATGTTCAAACCAATTTATGCTTTCCTTACGACATTTATCCGCATACGCACACACAAAAACCATGCACCGAGGTTGTGCTCCATGGTATAAGTGGTCATGTGAAGCTGCAACTAGGACCAATGTTGATATATGTTGTTATGCTTTAGGTACCGACACTATTTATTGAGAGATTTGCCGACCACCGGGTTTCCTGAGCAACGGCATGTGGTATCACAAATAATCTGAGGATACGCCTCACGAACCATTGTTTCTAATAAAGGCACGAATGTCATGCAAAAAAACAATTCTAACAAGGACAATGTCAATCTATTAGGGTTTCCGTAATAAACGCACAAACGTGACTGAGTAAGAACAAACTATGCCTCCGAGGGCTTGATGTCCATGCTCTCCTTTTGACCGAGCCCACCGACTCATTCGAATACAATCAAACCCTTGTGCGTGACTCTCATATAATAGCACGCCTTTGAGGGTTGTATGCCCGTGCTGTACCCTTGACATCAAACACGATGTACCAATAACGCCAACGCTTTCATCAAGAAAGAAGCGTGACACAATTCAAGATGGAACGGTGTTCAGTATGGACTGCATTCGCGGCTCTTAAATACAAGGAAATAAGATTTTAAAACAGCATCTCTTATAGGCCAATCCGCGTCACATGAGTAAACGTCTGTGGCTAAAGTAACAAAGGTTCATCTCCGTGGCAACGCCTGCATCTCGCTTCAATAGAGTCACAAGCTAGCGTGACTCTATGTAATACCACCGACCATGCCTTTGAGTGCTTCATGCCCATGCCTCGGACCCAAAAACACTGAATCAAGGATGAGGCGGTTGTCGCGTTTCTATAAATGCACGAACGCGGATCCCATGTAAAGCATAACCATGCCTCGTTCGGGCTTCATGGCGGTGCCTCGTGCTCGCGACAGTTCAACGGATTTATTTAGAACACGGACAAACTAACGTGATTCTACACAATGGCACGCCGTGACTTTCTCGACTCACACCATACGCAGCAATATACTCTGACCAGCGCCTCGACTAAGCTTTCTATATTCCGGCCTCACAGTAAAACAGTGAGTGTTCTCATCTGAACCAATTCTACTGGTCTTGTATTATTTGTGTCTTTGGCCTTTTTTTGATTGAGCAATGCTCTAATAATGATGACCATCACACTTCTATTGATTACAACATAAGGATTACAACTCGAAACTAAACAAGATATGACTCTATATGAATGCTCCGGCGGTAACGGATGGTGCAATGAATCAAGAGTGACATGTATGAAAAATAATGCATGGTGGTTGCACAAATACGATGTCAACTACATGATCATGCAATGGCAATATGACAAAGTAAAGTATGTCATGATGATGATGAACGGAATGGTGGAAAGTTGCATGAAATATATCTCGAATGGCTATGGAATGCCATAATAGGTATGGTGGCTGTTTTGAGGAAGATATAAGGAGGTTTATGTGTACAGAGCGATCATATCACGGGTTTGATGCACCGCGTTTATTAACTCTCAAGGTGAGAAAGGCAATGCACGGCATCAAGAGGCTAGCAAAGGCGGAGAGGTAAAAGTGCGATAATCCATGGACTCAACATTAGTCAAAAGAACTCATATACTTATTGCAAAAATTTAGAAGTCATCAAAATCAAGTACTACGCCATGCTCCTAGGGGGTAGATTGGTAGAAAAGACCATCGCCGCCCCACCGCCACTCATAAGGATGCACAAGCGTACACTTTATGTTTCAAATTTGTTACACAACTTTAACCTATACGCATGTTGTGGGACTTGCTAAATTCAACACAAGCATTTTTAAATTCACAACTACTCAACTAGCATGACTCTAATATCACCATCTTCATATCTCAAAACAATTATCACATCAAACTTTTCTTAGTATTCAACGCACTCAAAAGAAAGTTTCACATATCTTGAATACCAAGTATATTAATATTAAAATTACCATGCTATTAACGACTCTCAAAATAATCCAAGTGAATCATGAGATCAATAGTTTCTTTAAGACAAATCCACCAATGCGTTTCAAAAGATCTAAGTGAAGCACTAGAGCAAAAATTATCACTCAAAAGATATAAGTGAAGCACAGAGTATTCTATCAAATTCCAATTTATGTATGGCTCTCTCAAAGGTGTACAGCAAGGATGATTGTGGTAAACTAACAAGCAAAGACACAAATAATACAAGACGCTCCAAGCAAAACACATATCACATGGTGAATAAAAATATAGCTCCAAGTAAATTATGATGGAAGTAGATTTAAAGAGGGATGCCTCCCGCATCCCCAAGCTTTTGACTTTTGGTGTCCTTGGATTATCTTGGGGTGCCATGGGAACCCAAGCTTAGGCTTGCCACTCCTTGTTCCATAATCCATCAAAAGAATTTACCCAAAACTTGAAAACTTCACAACACAAACCAATAGAAATCTGTGAGTCTGCTAGAGAAAAAAAACAAAAGACTACTTTAAGGTACTGTAATTAACTCATTCTTTATTTATATTGGTGTTAAACCTACTGTATTCCAACTTCTCTATGGATTATAAACTATTTTACTAGCCATAGATTCATCAAAATAAGCAAACAACACACACTAAAACAGAATCTGTCAAAAACAGAACAGTCTGTAGTAATCTGTAACTAACACAAAATTATGTAACTGCAAAACATCTACCAAAATTAGACGACCTAGAAAATTTGTTTTATGGGTAGTACAAGAGTAGATCTACCACGTAGATCGTGAGAGGCTAAACCCAGAAGCTAGCCTATGGTATGATTGTTCTTCGCCCCACGGACTAAAAACCCTCCGTTTATATAGATACCAGAGGTTAGGTTCCATAGAGTCGTTACAAGTGGGAGGAGATCTACATATCCGACGCCAAGCTTGCCTTCCACGCCAAGGAAAGTCCCATCCGCCCACACGGACGCAAGTCTTCAATCTTGTATCTTCATAGTCCAGGAGTCCAGCCAAAGGTCAGTAAATGGCCATCCGGACACCCTAATCCAGACTCCTCAAGAGCCCCTGAACCAGGCTTCAATGACGACGAACCGCACGCATTGTCTTCCGCATTGTAAGCGTGTTCCTCCTCCAAATACTTCATAGAAGATTTTGAACACAAGGATAGTGTCCGCTCTGCAAAATAATTTCCACATACCACCGTAGAGAGAATAATATTTACACAAATCCAATCATTCAGCGATTTCAGAGCGTGACATCACACCACGGCTGCTTCCTTTATTCAATCTTTTTTTCGTTCCACCTTAGCGCACTTAGCGTAAGTGTTTCCTGGCACGCCTTGTCAAGCAGAGATCATGTCCTTATTCCGGATTCTCATCAATACGGGTGTGGGTAACCCAACCGTGCCATTAATTTACGGCGCTTGGGAGATAAGCGAGTTTTACTCAGGCTAGTGGGCGATAGTTCTCGCCCCGCCTATAAGGGATAAGGATCCACCCTTTCCATCTACGCCTTCTTCCTCCTTTTGCTTATCCATCTTCGTGACACTTTAGCTCCATACCAAGTCCGCGACTTCCACTCAACCTTCTCCGCCATGTCCGAGCGGAGGCAGGGATGGTCTCTCCACGGAGGGGACATCGGTGCCGAGGGAGGTCGGATACTTGTGTAACGACATCGCGACCGCTCCCTGCACAAGGGGCAGCTATCCCACCCCTGTGCCCCATGAGAGGGTGGTGTTCCTCACCCATTTCCTCTCGCTGACAGGTTTCACTTCACTGCTTTGTCCGGGGGCCTGTTCACCACCTGATTTCCAGGCGATCTGCCCCAACTTCGCCTCAACATCTCAAGGCTTATCGTGCAGGTGCGAGGCCTTCCTCCGCATCAAGCCCCACTTCGCTTATGGCTGAAGACCTTCAATGTCAAGCCAAGGTAGTGAGCGCCAGGCAAGAGTGAAAAGTGAGGCGCCATGGTGGGCAAGATGCCCAACGTTATATGGCTCGAGGGCCTTTGTGGAGACCATAAAGGGTGGCAATCGGGTGGTCTTTACATCACGGAGCCGCGTGACTCAATGGGCAGCGCCCCAATTCGATCTGCATCCCCACACGGCTCACCTCCTGGAAAGAGAAGGGCCCGTCGGGTAATTCGAAGAGCATCCGACTCCAAACCTGCGTCCGAGACTGGTGGACAAAGAGGTTAAACCCGCTAACGAGTCCGTGTCATGCTCATCCGCGGATCCTCCTGCGCAACGAAAAGCTTTTAACTTATGGGATTTCAACCGCCCAAGACAAAAATCACAGGCTCGACACAATGCACGCATTTACGCCGGAAGGTGCTATTCAATGTGCCGAGGTTCCTCCCATCACTCAGATCGCTGGATTCCAACAAAGCCAAGCCAGCGCAGTGTTTATTTTACCCTTTACGGATACTTGTTTTTCATAGTTTAACTCTATGCGATCTAGCTCCTGCCTTTGACAGAATGGCAGAAGAAGACCGGACAGATCGACCGCCCGCCTTGACTCCATGGGACGCCCGCTTGACGGGTTGCTGGTTCCGCACTCACGTGGTAATCACGGAGAAGAAGGCCACGGAACTCCAAAGAGTTCCCTGCGCCAGTGGTGTCGGACTCATCGTCCGACGACTGAGGCTTAACCTCCCGTGAAGAGGAGGAGGAGGAAGAAGAGCCTCTCCCTCCAAATGGGGGAGGAATGAAAGGAAGGTCGCCCCAACTAGGGGCTGGAGGTCCAAGAAGGAAGGACCTTCCTCCCACTACTCCACCAACACCACAATAACCAAGAGGGCCATCCGTGTACAAGCCCTCGCAAGATCGTAAGTATCCGGACACCGTAATAACTCATGGCGCCTCTATTGCAGTACGCACCTTCTAACGCCGAATATAAGCATGCAGTCTGGCCAAGGTCGGGCTCGACACTTCGTCGAAGGGTTCCTCGGGTTCGTCGGATGTGAACAGCACTTACTCTCCGACCGCCTCCTCTCCTCAAGGCCAAGATGACGCCGAGGTGGCGCCCAAAGGGGCAGAGCCAGAGGAGGTGGTCTGAGGCTTTGCCGCCTCCCTGACTCAGGGCGAAAAGGGATAAACTCCAAAGGGCTCTAAGTCTGGCTCTGGGTCGACACCGCACTGTAACCTTGAACGGTTCCGGCATCCAAGCAGTGGCCCCTACTAAGAAGGGCAAGCATGACGCCGGTGACCTCCGGCCCAACCGAGGCAGGCCCGATAATCATGGGAGGTTTAACTGCCATTCCATCGACAGGAGCACCACACTATTATGAGTGTGGTGATCCGTATTCAGTCCGCTAAGAGCGGGACTCAAGCCTCGTATGCCTCTAACAGCTTTGAGGTATGTATTTAAGATATGAAAAATATTACCGTGATAGACAGAGCCTCGATGCTCACTTTGGTGTTCGAAAGAAAAGCCGAACAGGATCAAAAAGATATACGCAGGAGTCTAACCTAAATATGTCAATATGGAATGCAGTCGTGTCTGACCTCGGCCAGACCGATCGCGAAGGTCAATGCATTGAGAAGTAGAGCCTCGAGCGGTCCGAGAACGAGCTCGGCCTTGCCAAGAAGCAGCTCGGAGGACAAGGAAGGTGGTACACCTTGCAAACATGATATATAAAAAGATGGGAAAAAAATGACAGGACCAATGTGAGTATTGCAGGGCCACAAACCGAGGTGACGACTCAAGGAAGCGCTGTCCAAGGTCAAACAATGCGGCCGTGGAGCGACCAGCGAGAGAAGCAGGAGGCGCGGGTGGCGGCGGCAGCAAGAGCTCCAGGCTCATGGAAAACACGAGAGTTTGAGCTTGACTCAAAGACTCGAGTCCGAAGGCCGCTGGGAGAGCGCGAATCTGCCAAGGCCAAGCCCAAAAGCCCTCCAGAAATTGAGGCAATGAAGAAGATATGGGCGGGCATTCTTTATGCAAAGCAAGCACGAAAGTGAATTACTTGTTACTTACCCAGTCCCGAGTTTCAGAGCATTCGCAGATCTTCCTGAGTGTATCCGACGCTGCCGATTCTACCAAGTCGAAGAGGGAGCTGACGAGAAGGTGTTCTGTCTCAAGATAGTCGAGGCCGGACACCCGTGCTTCTTGAGCGACCAGCTGAAGTAGCTGGTGAGCTCCATAAAGTGGCTGAACAGGCATGAAGGGTCTCAGAGTCCTGCTGTGCCTGGGGAAGCTATGCCCGAAGCTACTTGGCTGGTAACGTGGTGGATGCTGCCCAAGGCTTGAAGTCATCAAGTTACCAGATGCATTGAAGGTGCTCAGAGGCCTGCCTGCTAAAGTGCACTAGGGCAAGATGGACGCCGAGAAGCTTGTGACGACGGACCACCCCGCAGCAAGGAGCATCGCAAGCCCGAGATGTATTATGAGGGCGTCTCAAGGGTGCCCGTCAGATAGCGGATGAGTGCCCAAAGATGTAATTTTGAGTAAACTCGCAGGATCCTATACGCCGAAAACTTGTTCATATGCGCCAAGCAACGCTTTTGAATTTAAAATATTACCTTCAGCGGCCGCTTATTAAATTTGAGAGATGGCGAGTCGTCGGCTTCGCCCCCATGCCACGAAAATGGGTGTTCGGATAAACTTGAGCGCTTTTTTTCCCATTATTGTCCTTCAGGAGGCGACAACACAACGTAACAAGGCAATCGGACTATAATGCTTGAACACTCTCACTTAGCCATAGAATTCTATAATTTTAAATTTCAGCGAAGCCCCTAGTATTCGAAAACCGAGTTCGGGCGCTTATCCACGCCTCTAGGCCTATAAAGCCGATTCCTCGCCTAAGCGGCATAAGTCTTTAGGGACTCAAAACCTTCTCGAACAGCGACCAGCTCTCGACCTATCATGACGGCCAGTTTTAGCTTCAATCGAGGTGCTTAGCCCAGCTCAACCGGGCAATCACTCACAAGGTTCTCCCATACCTTAGCCGATATAACGGAACGTAAGGTACCAAAATGATGGAGCCGGTAAACCCAACTATTGACCCAAGACATGATTCGGAGTCGATGCATATAATGCTATAAGTTCGGTGCCGACTTGTGAAAGTGTTCGACTTATCACAATCGTATTTGGAGTACTTAAGCCCTCAGTATTTGGTCGCACTAAAGTGTACTAAAAGTGCAACATGTCATTAATGAACATATATGATAAAAAAGGAATGCAATAATAGACAAAAGCTATGCATTGTTTATTTGAAAAGGCTGCGTAAAAGCGAACGATACAAATAGTGCGATAAGCAAGAGATGGGACTATTTGACATGTCCCCTCCAAGGGCGAGCTGCGGATGATATATGTAACAAGTATATTGCTCAAGTTATAGAGACCACCGACACTCGACGAGTCAGCTTCCTGGCTGTTGCATCAGAGCCGCGATGATATCACGACAGGCCTTCGGAAAGTGGAGTCTCCGGAAGTAAGAAGAAGAAAAGAATGACAAAATCGAGCCCCTTGTGCGGTTGAGCCAATTTTGCAGCGTGCTGGTCGTGCCCCTCCCTATGCCCATGGTATTTGGCAGAGTTATGTACGCCGCAGTACTGGTTTCAATTTCGCGAGGGCTGGGGTTAGCCACATTGCACATGCGGCTCGTAACGTGCCAGCGGTCTTGTTGTAGGTTACTCCGGCGTTGCTGACGGTGTCCGGCCAGATAATGGCCGGATCGAGAATTGCCTTGAGAGTCTGCTGAGTACTTCCGCCGATGAAGGCCAGATGCTCCTCCGTCGGGAGAGAGCGCTCGTGTTTCCATTGACCGTAATGACCTCGAGGGCCCGGCATTTGAGCTTGAGGTATGCGAAAGCGGCAATCACCGCATTGAACTTTGTAAATGCAGTTCGTCCGAAAGCAAAAGCGTGATAGCCACGCGAACGACTATGTCAAGATTAACTCGCTTCGAAATTATCGGGGATCCGAAGACCACTCAAGTGTAATCGAGTTTGTAAGATTGACTCACACCTGGTATGACGCCTTTAAAGGTCGCTTTGTGGGTTTAAACTTGAGGGATCTATGCCCATTTTTCACATCAGATCCCGATAAAGGTGTTCACGCGCTGCCGCCATCATAAGGACTTTAGTGAGGTGAAATCGTCAATGATTGGGTCTAGAACCAATGCGAACCTGCCATATGATGTTAGGTGGTCCTCTGATCGAAAGTGATCGGGCAGGAGGACCATGGGTTGAACTTTGGGGCGATCGGCCCAACGCATATACGCCCTCGAGTGCACGCTTCCACCCCTTTGGGGATGTGGGTTGTGTATCATGTTCACCGTCCGCACTGTGGGGAAACCCTTCCGTCCTTATTGTTCGGCGGTCGGGCCTTCCTCATCTCTATGCAGCCCCTTGTCATTGTTTTGGCGCTTAACTTGCCTCGCTGCTTTGAACACCCAACAATCCCTGTTGGTGTGGTTGGCTGGTTTTCGGGGTGCCGGTATCCGCACGAAGCGATCGAGTATTCGGTCCAAATTGGACGGGCCCGGAGTATTTCTTTTGAATGTTTTTCCGCTGACCGGTTTAGAGCTCGATCCGGCATTAACTGGCCAGATCCTCGATTGCCATTACACGTGGCGCTTTTGCTTGTTGCGACGCTGACCTGCCAATGTTGTTCTTGGTGTCCGAATTACCAGGTTCTTGGTCATGTTATTACTACGAAGCCAGCTACTGTCTCGCCCGCACAAAAGCGGGTCATGGTGTCGGAGGCTGCCATGGATTTCGCTTTTCCCGTTCTAGGTGCCGCAAGCCACTTGTCACGTATGTTATGCTTGAAGGCTGCAAGGCCTTCGTTCCGACATCGACTATTTGATTTTTCTTTTGTTAGAACTCGTCCAGACTGTTTCAGCCGATTCCTCCGCTGCTGAATTATGGCTTAGGTCATCGGCGTTGTGGTCGCATAGGTGCTCGGAAGTTGTCAAGCGAACGCGCCTGGTGTCCTCCCAACAACCAATTGATTCGGCCGCAAGCTGTTGCTTCAATGCTTAGCGGGTCTCGCTTGAGTGAGGTATTTGATGGCGTAGATCATCGCCAAGGGCCATGTGGATATGAAGGAGATAGTCCCCATCCATACCGCCGGGTCTGTTGTGCCATCGCATGATTCGATGTTTACGTTTGAAACCCTCGGGATTTGATGATCCATTACTTCGTCGGTGAAGCATAGTGGGTGGCGTCGCGTGTTATTATATCATCACGAGCTCAAATGAGCTATGTTCACAGTATCGCCCGCCGGATTACTACATATCCGCATGACGTTAGCACACACGCGGTCGTATGCCCACGCGATCCATAGATCGATCTTGTTTGCCTTGCCATGTCTTCCAATATATCTCGCAGGTCCGGGCGATTTCGCGGTCTTGGTATTCTTTGAGCGACGCCCTGGTCACGCCTCTAAGTTGTTGCTGTTTTTCTTGAGGCTGCTCACGTGGCCATAAGCCTCGCTTGAACACACTCTTGTTCGATGGGATCCTTAGGCACGATAAATTGGGCTGCCGAGGTTTGCCTTGTCTTCTGAGGGAGGCATGTAATTATCGCCTCACCTCTCTGTCCCGCTTCTCTCATGAGGGCTGGCCCATCCTCCTATGCTGAATCCTGCCGGAGGGGATTGTCTTGGCACCTGTCCGGGTGTTATCTCTCGTGCCGAATCACCGCTTTTGGCTGTGGCGGATTTAGAGCGGCGCCACGACGCCGCTTAGGCTGTTTCTTGAGAGGTTGTCCTCCTGTTCCATCGCTGCTCCTTCTTTTGGGGTGTCCACCATGTATATGCCACGACGAGGTGGCCTTCCAGCGTCTCCGTAGGTGCTGGTTCTGGTCTTGTCATGCATCGGCGCCCATAGCACCGATGTCTTCAGTCAAGTCAGCATGCTCTGCTAAATCATCGACAGCGGGCTACGAACCGTGGTGGGTGGGCTTTGAATTTCTTCGTCCGCATCCCAACCTTGTCGACTATAGTCCGCCAGGGCTCTCGATAAAGAGGGAGACTTTAGTGAATTCGAATGCCACCCAAAGGCGAGTGTTCGAAGATGTCCGCAGCTGTGAACTCCATGATCGGGCGCCCAATTGACCTGATTAGGTGGGCGCGAAGGTTCGAGTCCGAGAGGAGTCCGCACCTTGAGTCACAAGCTTCGAAAGGATGGTGTAGTGTCTGCTCGACAGAGAGATTGCAGCCCCGGTGTCCAAATACCGTCCTCGATTGGCGTACGGCCCGGAGCTAAGGGTCGGAGCGACATCGGCGCTGTTCTGTAGGCACTGCTCGCTCGGCAAGAGCTAGGTCATGCCCATCGTGACAAAGGCGGCGCTTTGGTCAGTGGCTCGAACCTGTCAAGATCAAGTCTGACGGCCGGTAGTTCAAACTTCCAAATCTGACTGACGTCAGGCGAGTTTTGATCTGCTCCAGATGGCTGCTTAATTGCCTGCTGCAAAGCCGATCACGAAGATCTGTCCGGAGAAAAGTCTCACCTCAACCGCATCATTGTTGATGATCGGAGGAGCCATCGGCCTAAAGGTGACGCTATTGCAGAGGAACTCAATGAAAGCACCAATGTCGGTGTCAAACCGCGGATCTTGGGTAGGGGGTCCCAATCCAGGCCTAGGCGATGGCAACAGGAGACAAGGGACACGATGTTTTACCCAGGTTTGGGCCCTCTCGATGGAGGTAAAACCCTACCCGCTTGATTAATATTGATGATATGGGTAGTACAAGAGTAGATCTACCACGAGATCGAGAGGCTAAACCCTAGAAGCTAGCCTATATGATTGTTTTTCGTCCTATGGACTAAAACCCTCCGTTTATATAGACACCAGAGGTTAGGGTTACAGAGTCTGTTACAAATGGGAGGAGATCTACATATCCGTGATCGCCAAGCTTACCTTCCACGCCAAGGAAAGTCCCATCCCACGGACAAAGTCTTCATTATTGTATCTTCATAGTCCAGAGTCCGCCAAAGGTCATAGTCCGCCATCCCGACACTCCCTAATCTGTGACTCCTCGGGCTGTCTCGCCTCGAGTGGCTCCTCGCTGTTTGCAATAACTTGGAACACTGCAGATCATAATAAACTCGCAAATTTGAAGTCATTTGTATCCTTTGTGAGAATGGTGAACCTGTATCGAGGATGCCTCACTTAAATGATTGATTCACTATATTCGTGAGCCGCACTTGCAGATAATCGCTTTTTCGCACCTAAGCTTGAGTGTTTGGGTAATTTTTTATGAAGGATTTCCAATCCAAGATTGTTTTGGCTCTACATTATCGAGGTACTCACTTTTTGCACTATACTCTTTACTTGCATTCCTTGCAAAGGGCGAAGTTTCATCACGCCACCTTTTATCCAGCTAATTTTATGATATGTGCTTGTCGCAGTGCTTTATTCGTAGTCAGCCTATCAATGGCGGTTCAACTGTGAAGACCCCGCTATCCACATGTCATTAAACCTGAACAAGGTTTTTGCCTTGATGCGATGCTTTCCTAGCCTAGAGAAACTGTTTATCGAGGTAACGATTTGCAGACACATTGAAAGCACATACAATGCACATTGTACTATATTTGAGGCCTCTATCTCCCTTTTGTAGTCCCTCGAGTATTCTCACTCTTCATGCATTTTCGGGAGGAGTATGCCGCGAGGAAGGTGTAATAAATAAGTGGCGCCACAAGCACCGTAAGTTTCTCAAACAGCATGACATTCACTCAAGACAAGAATACTGGAAAAATATGCACACCGCAACAAAACATTGAATTTGCAAAGTTCTTGTTCGAACGCAGGAGTTAGAGACTATGAGGCTAAGCTTTCCCCCCCGCATAACATCATCAAGGATTTTATGAACATCAAGAAGAGGTGCTTCAATGGGGCAACAAGGCTTCTAGACGCGTTTTGCCTTTATATTGTCGTGGTATTGTAGGCATATGAACTTGATTTAAAAAAAGTACACATCCGACAAACCAAAGGTCCAATCATGGATTTTCTAGATCCATTGACCGTGGATGTTGGAAAACGGTTATCCGCTGTCGAGATAGGTGTTGCTATGCATTTTCCAGTTTGGACTTCGAGCTTGTACTTTATCCATTGTCCGAAGGTTGTCGAACTTGTTTTGTGATCTTCAGCCGTGAAGCAACTTACAAGCTCAAAACTATCAAGTTTTATGTTTTTGTGCACCGATGTATGTTTGGATTTTTGTTTAGAGTGAAATACTAAAATCATCTCGAATACATAAACGCAGATGTGATGGTCGCTCTCCAAATAACTCGTTAACAAGTATTTTACAATGCGTAGGCGTGCGGTTTTTGTACTGTAAGATCGCGCTACCGTTGTCACCGCATCTGCACTTCCTTTGTGTATGTCTCAGACTTGGTGAAAATTTTGTGGAAACATGCTGCATAGTCTAGAACATAGTGTCTTGTAGAACCATGACAAGTGTTGTTTCAGAATTGAGACGTGCTTGTCGTGAACCGTTGTTCTTGTGCTTTGCTTAAAAGCCACCATCCATCTTCTACTCCAATCCAACTATCCGCCATCGAGCAAGAGCGAGATTGAGAGATCGGTCATGGAGGCGATTCAGCACTGCGCCTTATCGAGGTTGTAGAGAGCAACCCACAACCCAACGCCGCAATACTTCCAGGGGTTGATGTCGCCACGGCGCTGTTTTTCTTCGACGCCACTTGGGCTTGGCTCAAGGGTGCACTGAATACTTATTCACAAGTTCAGCTTCGCCAACAGCAAGGTGAAGGACCTGACTGTCGCCCATTCCATGCCGCCCGTCAGAAAGGCCGGCTTCCGCCGGCTTCCACGACCAAGCCCGCCGGGCCCATGGGAACGATCTCTTCAAGGCTTGATGGCCCTCAGAGCTCCTGTCACGACGCCACGGAGGAACACCGAGGTCACTCACAGGCAGCGCCTCATCATGCATGATGACATCGATAAGTTCAGCTAGATCTATGGATGATTGTTTACGAGGACACCTGCAGCACCGCCCACGAAGTCAACCATGGCGGCCTACTTAGACCACAGTGCAAACTTTGCTAAGCTCGCTCAGAGCACATCCACCTCACCGACGCCACCCCACTTCTCGGCCCAACCTCCGACTATCAAGGGCACAAGCCCGAAGCGCCTGATTAGGTCCTTGCCTTCCTCCGCTCATTTGCTGCAAGCCACATCCCACATGCTTGGAGGCAAGTTCTATATATTTATGCTAGCTACTACTACTTTTGAGTTTCCAAGGACTCAAATGATCTATCATGATCGACTTCTATTTATTGTGTGTCTACTATAAATTTGACTCTAATATTGTATGCCTGTCGTTAATTTCCATTATTAATTAATACCATCGTCATTTAGTATTACCAACTTAGTTTATCTCTTGTAGTCCAGTTTTTATGCATCTCTATATGCGCGCATGTATAATCTGTTTCATTTGTGGTGACGTTAATCTACATGCCTCCTCGCGCCTTTTGTACCTGTAAGATCGCAGGCCCATATCATAGCACGACACTTCCTTTGTGTATGTCCATGACCCTGTGGTGAACGCTGGTGGAAACATGGTGCACAGCCTAGAACATAGCGTCTCCGAGAATCAATGAAATGTTGTTTCGCAAATTGAGACGTGCTTGTCGTGGAACCATTGTTCTTGTGCTTTGTTCAAAAGCTGCCGTCAATATTTTAAATACAAGGAAATATAGATAGCCACGAATGTTTTTTATATCGAATAATATACGAATATCAAGAAAGAAGGATGACGCAACTCAATACTAACCGTGTCCATAGGGAGTTCAAGTCCGTGCTTTTAAATACAAGGAAATAAGATTTTAAAACAGCGCCTCGTGATAGGCCATTCTCAGGTTCACGAGAGAAACGCATGTGGTTGTGCGAAGACAAAGGTTCAGCTCGTGGGCTAAATGCCCGCCCATCTCTCGTGAGCCTATGTATACCATCAACCATGCCTTTTGAGCGCTTCAAACAGCTCTTCTAATCTGCCACCTATCGCTTCACAAAGTAAACAACGAGTGTTAATATTTAACCCACCTGTTCAGTTTGCGCATAAACGCATGAACGTGATCTCTCTAATACTAAAGTATGCCTCGATGGGCTTCTAGCGGCCTCTCCGCCTAAACGAAGTCGATGTAATCATTCAAAACATACACGAGTAACATGACTCTATATAATTCCACACGATGCTTTGGCGCAAGACAAAGGTTCAACTCAGGCCAAACGCTTGCATCTCCGTCGATATAATCATCACGAGCTAGTGTGAGTCTATGTAATAATACCGACCATGCCTTTGAGCGCCCATGCCCGTGCTCGTGTCCAGCTTGAGCTTGTCATAACGTGATGTCCAGCTTGAGCTTGTCGTGATCAAGGTCGAGTCACGCTTCTTTCTCATCCATAGGATTGATGGAAGTCTCAAATAAAGCAACAACACCAAGCATCCAACAACAAGTCAAGACAGTTTCAAGTTGAAGTAAGTCTCAAATAACTGGGCGGGCAACAGAAAAACAAGCCCCAAACATAACAAGTTCATTTCACAAAGGATACCGCCCATTTATCAACCTAGATATATAGATAGATAGGTACGGTAGTACACGCAAGTACTTGGAAACAAGAGCTAACATACCAAGTTCATTTGACATCAAAACATGGCCCAACCAGTTCTAAATGAGGTTGATGGTGATCATCATCCTCAAGTCACGGCGACGGGTGTTCGCAACAGTGAGTAGGATGCCCTCACCTACCCGAAGATTCTTGCCATGAAGGAACTTCTTCCACCGGCCCAAGTTGAAGAAGGCACTCGTCTGAGTCCACTGCAGAGGCACAAGTGGTGATGGAGCCTGCTCGTAAGCATGAACCAGCAGCCATGCCTCTTCATGACGATGCCACAACTAATGATAACCTCTTAGGTAATTTATGAAAATAGTTGATATGATATATGAGCATGTCACGGCAATTATCAAAAATCATACACTTGAAGACACATATATCATGGATTCAACGAGCATATATATCATCACATCACTACACTAGATGCTAATCATCAAATTACTATACAGAATTACATATCATTAGTTTACTACGCATAACTAACCATATCATCGTATATTACTACACTACATAATGATATATCACATTACTACAACACATGCATACCATAAAAATTTGCACTAAATGAATTTTACACATGGCATATCATCACAAGACTACAACATGCATATCATATCAACTAGTACACTTATTAAGCATGCATATCATGTAATTACTAATGTAAGTAACATACCATGAGATGTTGTTAACATTCATCCTTGTGAGGCGGTCACCAATGGCATCCCGACGTAGTCTTCACGTAGCGAAGCATGTCCCGAGAGGTTGCACGCTTCATCACGCCAGCCTCAGTCTTTGGGCATAGAGTGCTTCATCAAGGGTTCTCATCATCATCTGAATCCTCACCATCGCCCTCCTCCTGAACTTCATCCTCACCTGCCGAAATCAAATTCAGATAGATAGTAAATCCGGCCTTTCTCCCTGGAAGGAGAAGCTGATCAATTCACCCCACTAAGACACAAGAGGGAGATGAAACGATCCCATTCATCTCCTCCAATGGGTTATCGTCATTTCTTATTGACCTGCATAGTGTACAGCCCCAAGAGCGCCGAAGGTCTCGGTGTTCCGACGAAGCTCATTGAATTCCAATCTCACATTGCATGGGACGATCTGCAAGATAAAACAAATAACAAACACAATGCATTAGTGGAGATAGCAATAAAAACAAAATTAATGAACTGTCAAAAGGTTCATATAAATTGTTACCGCAAAAAAACAAAAGTAGGTTGAAGTAGATGCTTAACAGCTGGCAGAAAGTATGGTCCGACCGTGACTTGCATAATGACACGGTGCTTCTCCATTCTACACGTAACATATTGAACTCTAAGTTGAATTGTACGCTACCATAGTACAATACACAATGCTTCCTCTCTTTCCTCACGGGCTTAGATCCTACACTACATCCATCAATCTATCAAAGAACCATCATATCCATCAACAAATCATCTACCGCATGTATCAAATAAAATTTCTGGATCAGATCCGCTGTCCGAGGAGACGATGCAGTTTGGGAAGGAAGAAGATTCGTGAGGGGGGATGAGGAGATCTCACCTACTTGCCGGAGTTGGCGGCGGTACGCACAGATCCGCGGCAAAGAGATGCGCTGTCAGAGTCGCGGCGGGCGCTTGTGGAGAAGGGGACGAAGAAGTTGAAAATGATGTGAGTATTAGGTGCACTTAGCCAAATGTGGTACATGTGGTATGCTTATGGATGAAGGGGACCACAATGTTACCCATAGAAAAATTGGGTCAACTGCCTCACCGATTCGAACCAGGGCCGTAAGGGCTGTGAGGTAAACGGTCTAGCCAGTCGTTGATGCAGTATGTTCAAACCAATTTATGCTTTCCTTACGACATTTATCCGCATACGCACACACAAAAACCATGCACCGAGGTTGTGCTCCATGGTATAAGTGGTCATGTGAAGCTGCAACTAGGACCAATGTTGATATATGTTGTTATGCTTTAGGTACCGACACTATTTATTGAGAGATTTGCCGACCACCGGGTTTCCTGAGCAACGGCATGTGGTATCACAAATAATCTGAGGATACGCCTCACGAACCATTGTTTCTAATAAAGGCACGAATGTCATGCAAAAAAACAATTCTAACAAGGACAATGTCAATCTATTAGGGTTTCCGTAATAAACGCACAAACGTGACTGAGTAAGAACAAACTATGCCTCCGAGGGCTTGATGTCCATGCTCTCCTTTTGACCGAGCCCACCGACTCATTCGAATACAATCAAACCCTTGTGCGTGACTCTCATATAATAGCACGCCTTTGAGGGTTGTATGCCCGTGCTGTACCCTTGACATCAAACACGATGTACCAATAACGCCAACGCTTTCATCAAGAAAGAAGCGTGACACAATTCAAGATGGAACGGTGTTCAGTATGGACTGCATTCGCGGCTCTTAAATACAAGGAAATAAGATTTTAAAACAGCATCTCTTATAGGCCAATCCGCGTCACATGAGTAAACGTCTGTGGCTAAAGTAACAAAGGTTCATCTCCGTGGCAACGCCTGCATCTCGCTTCAATAGAGTCACAAGCTAGCGTGACTCTATGTAATACCACCGACCATGCCTTTGAGTGCTTCATGCCCATGCCTCGGACCCAAAAACACTGAATCAAGGATGAGGCGGTTGTCGCGTTTCTATAAATGCACGAACGCGGATCCCATGTAAAGCATAACCATGCCTCGTTCGGGCTTCATGGCGGTGCCTCGTGCTCGCGACAGTTCAACGGATTTATTTAGAACACGGACAAACTAACGTGATTCTACACAATGGCACGCCGTGACTTTCTCGACTCACACCATACGCAGCAATATACTCTGACCAGCGCCTCGACTAAGCTTTCTATATTCCGGCCTCACAGTAAAACAGTGAGTGTTCTCATCTGAACCAATTCTACTGGTCTTGTATTATTTGTGTCTTTGGCCTTTTTTTGATTGAGCAATGCTCTAATAATGATGACCATCACACTTCTATTGATTACAACATAAGGATTACAACTCGAAACTAAACAAGATATGACTCTATATGAATGCTCCGGCGGTAACGGATGGTGCAATGAATCAAGAGTGACATGTATGAAAAATAATGCATGGTGGTTGCACAAATACGATGTCAACTACATGATCATGCAATGGCAATATGACAAAGTAAAGTATGTCATGATGATGATGAACGGAATGGTGGAAAGTTGCATGAAATATATCTCGAATGGCTATGGAATGCCATAATAGGTATGGTGGCTGTTTTGAGGAAGATATAAGGAGGTTTATGTGTACAGAGCGATCATATCACGGGTTTGATGCACCGCGTTTATTAACTCTCAAGGTGAGAAAGGCAATGCACGGCATCAAGAGGCTAGCAAAGGCGGAGAGGTAAAAGTGCGATAATCCATGGACTCAACATTAGTCAAAAGAACTCATATACTTATTGCAAAAATTTAGAAGTCATCAAAATCAAGTACTACGCCATGCTCCTAGGGGGTAGATTGGTAGAAAAGACCATCGCCGCCCCACCGCCACTCATAAGGATGCACAAGCGTACACTTTATGTTTCAAATTTGTTACACAACTTTAACCTATACGCATGTTGTGGGACTTGCTAAATTCAACACAAGCATTTTTAAATTCACAACTACTCAACTAGCATGACTCTAATATCACCATCTTCATATCTCAAAACAATTATCACATCAAACTTTTCTTAGTATTCAACGCACTCAAAAGAAAGTTTCACATATCTTGAATACCAAGTATATTAATATTAAAATTACCATGCTATTAACGACTCTCAAAATAATCCAAGTGAATCATGAGATCAATAGTTTCTTTAAGACAAATCCACCAATGCGTTTCAAAAGATCTAAGTGAAGCACTAGAGCAAAAATTATCACTCAAAAGATATAAGTGAAGCACAGAGTATTCTATCAAATTCCAATTTATGTATGGCTCTCTCAAAGGTGTACAGCAAGGATGATTGTGGTAAACTAACAAGCAAAGACACAAATAATACAAGACGCTCCAAGCAAAACACATATCACATGGTGAATAAAAATATAGCTCCAAGTAAATTATGATGGAAGTAGATTTAAAGAGGGATGCCTCCCGCATCCCCAAGCTTTTGACTTTTGGTGTCCTTGGATTATCTTGGGGTGCCATGGGAACCCAAGCTTAGGCTTGCCACTCCTTGTTCCATAATCCATCAAAAGAATTTACCCAAAACTTGAAAACTTCACAACACAAACCAATAGAAATCTGTGAGTCTGCTAGAGAAAAAAAACAAAAGACTACTTTAAGGTACTGTAATTAACTCATTCTTTATTTATATTGGTGTTAAACCTACTGTATTCCAACTTCTCTATGGATTATAAACTATTTTACTAGCCATAGATTCATCAAAATAAGCAAACAACACACACTAAAACAGAATCTGTCAAAAACAGAACAGTCTGTAGTAATCTGTAACTAACACAAAATTATGTAACTGCAAAACATCTACCAAAATTAGACGACCTAGAAATCCGAACTCGAATCGATTTTATAGATATGGTGCGATCTATGATGTCTTATCTTTACCACTATCGCTTTTGGGGTTATGCATTAGAGACAGCTGCATTCACGCTTAAATAGGGCACCATCTAAATCGTTGAGACGACATCAGATGAACTATGGTTTAGCAAGAAACCTAAGTCGTCGCTTTCTAAAGTTTGGAGTTGCGATGTTATATGAAAAAGGTTTTCAACCCGATAAGCTCGAACCCAAATCGGAGAAGTGCGCCTTCAAGAATACCCAAAGGAAACTGTTGGGTACACCTTCTATCACAGATCTAAAGGCAAAACATTCTGTTGTTAAGATGGATCCTTTCTAGAGAAGAAGTTTCTCTGAAAGAAGTGAGGGAGGAAAGTAGAACTTGATGAGGTAATTGTACCTTCTCCTTATTGGAAAGTAGTTCATCATAGAAATCAGTTCCAGTGATTCCTACACCAATTAGTGAGGAAGTTAATGATGATGATCATGAAACTTCAGATCAAGTTGCTACCAAACCTCGAGGTCTTCCAGAGTAAGATCCGCACCTGAGTGGTACGGTAATCATGTTCGAAGTCATGTTACTAGACCATGATGAACCTACTAACTATGAGGAAGCGATGATGAGCCCAGATTCCGCAAATGGCTTGAGGCCATGAAATCTGAGATGGATCCATGTATGAGAACAAAGTGTGGACTTTGGTGGACTTTTCCATGATCGCAAGCCATAGAAAATAAATGGATCTTCAAGAGGAAGACTAATGCTGATAGTAGTGTTACTATCTACAAAGCTAGACTTGTAAAAAGGTTTTGACAAGTTCAAGGTGTTGAATACAATGAGATTTTCTCACCGACGATGCTTAAGTCTGTCCGAATCATGTTAGCAATTGCCACATTTTATGAAATTGGCAAATGGATGTCAAAATAGATTCCTTAATGGATTTATTAAAGAAGAGTTGTATATGATACAACCGAAGGTTTTGTCAATCCTAAAGGTGCTAATAAAATGTGCAAGCTCCAATGATCCATCTATGGACTGTGCAAGCATCTCGAGTTGGAATATACGCTTGATAAGTTGATCAAAACATATAGTTTTATATGACTTTGGTGAAGCCTCGATTTACAATAAAGTGAGTGGAGCACTACCGCCTTTCCGATAAATATATGTGAGTGTTGATCGAAATGATGTAGAATTTTCTCAAAGCATAAAGGAGTATTTGAAAGGAGTTCTTTAAAAGAAAGACCTCAAGAAGTTACTTTACATATTGAGCATCAAGATCTATTGAGATAGATCAAGACGCTTGATAAGTTTTTCAATGAGTACATACTTGTCAAGATTTTGAAGTAGTTCAAAATGGAACACAAAGAAAAGTTCTTGCTCGGTTGCAAAGTGTGAAATTGAGTAAGACTCAAATCCCACCACGCAGTAAAATAGAAAAGAGAATGAAAGTCATTCCCTATGTCTCACCATAGGTTCTATAAAGTATGCTATGCTATGTACTGCATCTATTGTATACCTTGCTCTTAATTTGGCAAGGAGTACAATAGATGATCTAGGAGTAGATCACGACATTGGTCAAGAACATCCTTAGTGAGGACTAAGGAAATATTTCTGATTATGGAGGTGATAAAAGAGCCCGTCAGAAAGAGTTACATCGATGCAAGCTTTTACACTCGATCCGATGACTCTAAGTCTCAATCTGGATACATATTGAAAGTGGGAGCAATTAGCTAGAGTAGCTCCGCAAGAGCATTGTAGACATAGAATATTTGCAAAATACATATGGCTCGAATGTGATGCACTGCTGACTAAACTTCTCTCATGAGCAAAACATGATCATACCTTAGTACTCTTTTAGGTGTTAATCACATAGCGATGTGAACTAGATTATTGACTTAGTAAACCCTTTGGGTGTTGGTCACATGACGATGTGAACTATGGGTGTTAATCACATACATATGTGAATATTAGTGTTGAATCACATGATGATGTGAACTAGATTATTGACTCTAGTGCAAGTGGAGACTGAAGGAAATATGCCCTAGAGGCAATAATAAGTTATTATTTATTTCCTTATTTCATGATAAATGTTTATTATTCATGCTAGAATTGTATTAACCGGAAACATAATACATGTGTGAATACATAGACAAACATATAGTCACTAGTATGCCTCTACTTGACTAGCTCATTAATCAAAGATGGTTATGTTTCCTAACCATAGACATGTGTTGTTATTTGATTAATGGGATCACATCATTAGGAGAATGATGTGATTGACATGACCCATTCCGTTAGCCTAGCACTTGATCTTTAGTATATTGCTATTGCTTTCTTCATGACTTATACATGTTCTCGTAACTATGAGATTATGCAACTCCTGCACATCGAGGAACACTTTGGTGCTACCAAACGTCACAACGAATCGGGTGATTATAAAGGAGTACTAATGTGTCTCCAAAGGTACATGTTGGGTGGCGATTTCGAGATTAGGTTTTGTCATCCGATTGCCTGAGAGGTATCTCTGGCCCTCTGTAATGCACATCACTATAAGCCTTGCAAGCATGTAGTTAATGAGTTAGTTACGGAATGATGCATTACGTAACGAGTAAAGAGACTTGCCAAGAACGAGATTGAACTAGGTATTGATACCACGATCAAATCTCTGCAAGTAACATACCGATGACAAAGGGAACAACGATGTTGTTATGCCGCTTGACCGATAAAGATCTTCGAGAATATGTAGGAGCCAATATGAGCATCCAGGTTCCGCTTATTGGTTATTGACCAAGAATAGTTCTAGGTCATGTCTACATAGTTCTCGAACCCGTAGGGTCCGCACGCTTAAGGTTTCATGACGCTTATATTATGAGTTTATGAGTTTTGATGTACCGAAGGAGTTCGAGTCCCGATGAGATCGGGACATGACGAGGAGTCTCGAAATGGTCGAGACGAAAGATCGATATATTGACGACTATATTCGAGTTCGGAAAGGTTCCAGTGATTCGGTATTTTTCGAGTACCGGAGAGTTACGGAATTCGCCGGGAGTATATGGGCCTTATTGGGCCATACGGAATAGAGGAGAGAGGCCAAAGGAAGGAGGCCTGCGCCTCTCTGGTCCGATTGGACAAGGGCGAGCCCCTTTCCTCTCCCTCCCCTTCCCCTTCTCCTACTCCAACAGGAGGAGGGAGTCCTACTCCTGGAGTAGGACCCCCTGGCGCGCCTCCTAGGCCGGCCGCCTCCCCTTGCTCTTTATATACGGGGCAGGGCACCTAGGCACAACAACACAGTTGATCTACGGATCGCCTTAGCTGCAGCGGTGCCCTCCACCATATTCCACTCGTCATATCGTCATGAGTTTAGGCGAAGCCTCACCGTAGAGCATCATCATCGCCACCACGCCATCGGTCGACGGAACTCATCCCCGACGCTTTGCTGGATCGAGCCCGGGATCGCATCGAGCTGAACGTAGTGAACTTGGAGGTGCCGACGCTCGGTACTTGGATCGGTCGGATCGTGAAGACGCACACATCAACCAACGTCATAACGCCTCGCCACGGTCACGAGGGTACGTGGACAATACTTCCTCTCGCATTATGCCATCACCATGATCTATGTAGCGTAGGATTTTTTGAAATTACTACGCCCCAACAGTCAATCCTTCACATACTTACAGAGTGAGATCTGAAGAGATGATAAATAATATTTTTGGTATTTTGGTATAGTGATGCAAAGTGAAAAGTAAAAGGCAAAGTAAAAACCAAAGAAAGTATTAAAGTGATGGAGATTGATATGATGAGAATATACCCGGGGCCATAGGTTTCACTAGTGGCTTCTCTCAAGAGCATAAGTATTCTACGGTTGAACACATTACTGTTGAGCAATTGATGAATTGAGCATAGTTATGAGGATATCTAGGTATGATCATGTATATAGGCATCACGTCCGAGACAAGTAGACCGACTCCGCCGCATCTACTACTATTACTCCACTCATCGACCGCTATCCAGATGCATCTAGAGTATTGTTAAAAACAGAGTAATGCCTTAAGCAAGATGACATGATGTAGAGGGATAAATTCATGCAATATGATAAAACCCCATCTTGTTATCCTCGATGGCAACAATACAATACGTGCCTTGCTGCCCTCTTCTCGTGGATCGAAAAGGACACCGCAAGATTGAACCCAAAGCTAAGCACTTCTCTCATTGCAAGAACTACCAATCTAGTTGGCCAAACCAAACGGATAATTCAAGAGACTAGCAAAGATAACCAATCATACATAAAAGAATTCAAAGAAGATTCAAATATTATTCATAGATAATCTGGATCATAAACCCACAATTCATCGATCTCAACAAACACACCTAAAAGAAGATTACATCGAATAGATCTCCACGAGAGAGGGGGGACATTGTATTGAGATCCAAAAGAGAGAAGAAGCCATCTAGCTACTAGCTATGGACCCAAGGTCTGAACTAAACTACTCACACTTGATCGGAGAGGGCTATGGTGATGATGTAGAAGCCCTCCGTGGTGGATGCCGCAGTGAGCTCCTAACAGGCCCCAAGATGGGATCTCGTGGATACAGGAAGTTGCAGCGTGGAATTAGGTTTTGGCCCTGCTCGATCGCTTGGGGGAATGAGGTATATATAGGAGGAAGGAGTACGCCTGGAGCAATAGGGGCCCATGAGGCAGGGGCGCGCCTAGGGGGGCACCCCCACCTCGTGACTGCATCTTTGTTCCTTGAGTAGGTTCCAAGTCTCCTCGGATCACGCTCGTGAGAAAATCACGCCCAAGGTTTCATTCCGCTTGACTCGTTAGATATTCGCTTTTGAAACACCTAAATAGGCAAAAAACAGCACTGGGTTGGGCCTCCGTTAATAGGTTAGTCCCAAAATAATATAAAAGTGGAAAATAAAGCCCAATATAGTCCAAAACAGTAGATAAAGTAGCATGGAGCAATAAAAATTATAGATACGTTGGAGACGATCGTGCATCCCCAAGCTTAATTCTCTGCCGTCTCCTCAGTAGGTAAATGATAAAAAGAATTTTTGATGCGGAG
The DNA here is from genome assembly GCA_021605205.1 of Aegilops longissima. Classification (NCBI taxonomy): domain Eukaryota; kingdom Viridiplantae; phylum Streptophyta; class Magnoliopsida; order Poales; family Poaceae; genus Aegilops; species Aegilops longissima. The sequence goes on from JAHIAM010001767.1 coordinate 63,938, forward strand.
GATACTTTGGCATAATTTCAATGTAAATCTTCTTAATTGTGGTATGGATATTCAGATCCAATGAATACAAAATAAAAGTTCATATTGATAAAAGAAATAGTAATACTTCAAGCATACTAATCAAAGTAATCATGTCTTCTCAAAATAGCATGGCAAAAGAAAGTTCATCCTACAAAATCATATAGTTAGGC
>JAHIAM010001768.1:0-37767 GCA_021605205.1 Aegilops longissima
TAAATACGCGTTCGTTAACGAACTAATCCGAACACGTTCATTGAAGCGAGCGGTTGGTGAGCGTTAATTAAGAAAACGAAAAAAACAAAACCATCTGGGTTTTTCAAAAAAAACCGAACTCAAAAAAAACCGGATCGGTTTTTTGGAAAACGGACGACGGCGGGCGGCTACCTCGCGGGAAGCCGGCGAGTCAGCGAGGCTCAGGCCAGAGTCGTGAGGTCGGAGGCGGGGGGCTCGGCGGCGTGAGGCGCGGCCCGGCATCCTGGCAGGAGGCTCAGCGAGCCTCGGGTTAGGCGGCTCGGAGGTGAGAGAGTGTGGCGGCTATTTATGGAAGGGGTGAGTCGGCTTGGGAGAAGCAAGCCAGGCGAGGTGGGCGGACTCGGGGCCCGAGTGGCGTCGTGGGGCGCCCTTCGGTGAGCGTCTTGGAGGAAGAGGGTGGGCAGCTGGGCGGGGCGGTGGGCCTCGGCCGAGGGAGAAGCGCCGCGTTTTTTTAAATTTAAACCAAAGCGAATTAAAAAATACCAAAGCGAACTCCGATTTTAATAAAATAATTTTCCCCGACTCCTAAAAATGAGTCGAACAAAATGAACTTTAAAAACGGCAAACATGCATATATTTTTAAAATGCTCATTTTTGCCTAAGCAAAATAAATCTTTTAAAAACCAAATTTGATTTATTTATAAAATCTTCATTTTTCCTAAATGTTGGGAAAGTCATATTATTCCCTCTCTTAATTTTTTATAGGAAAAACTTTATGAAGATAATTTAAATAAATCCAAATGATCCTATTTTCAAAATTTGGAAAATCCCAAATATGAAAATAATGAAACTTCCAACTCTCTCGGGGTCCTTGAGTTCGTGAAATTTTCTAGGATCGGAAAAATCAGAAAAAATATGATATGCATGATGACCTAATGTATAACATTCCAAATTGAAAATTTGGGATGTTACAAACCTATAAGATGAATCTACCCCTCGAGATTGGGTTAACAAAAATAGGTGAGGTGGTCCTTAAGCAAAACTTCCTCTCTTTCCCGGTGGCTTCATCCTTAGTGTGGTGGCTCCACTGAACTTTGCAAAACTTGATAACCTTTGCGGGTAACTTCTTTGGCATAATCGAGAATCTTAACTGGTTTTCCTCATATGTCAAGTCATCCTTCAATGAATTGCTTCCGGTGTCTTGTGTCTCTTAGCAGTACCTCTGCTATCTCGGGGTGACATTTCTTCAAGTGAAACATGGAATACATCATGAACTCCTGGTCCTAGGCAATTCCAACTATCAAACTTCTCCCATGCGTTGCAAAATCTTATATGGTCCAGCGAAGCAGGTGCTAACTTTCCTTTAACTCCAAGCGCTTAACCCTCGAGCGGTGATACTCGAGATATACTCTGTCTCCAACTTCATACTCAATCCTGCGCTTTGAATCGGCATAGCTCTTACATGCAGGTGGGCTACCTTGAGCCTCTCAATTAACAACTTCTTTCAGACTCCTTAATTAAATCGGTCCAAACAAGCGCGGTCTCGGTTTAGTCCCATGACAAGCGGTGTCTGCCCTTCTTCCATCTGAGCCTCGAAAGGTGCCATCTTTAAGCTGGTTTGGTAACTGTTATTGTAGGAAAATTCTGCATCGGCAAATTATCATCCCAGCTAGATCCATAATCTAGTGCACAAGCTCTGACATGTCCTCCAAAATCTGATTGACTCTCTCGGTCTCCATCCGATTCGTGGGTGGAAAGTTGTCTTGAATTCTAGTCGGTTCCCAATGTTTGTGCAACGGTTCCAAAATTTTTGAGGTAAATTGTGTTCCTCTATCGATACAATGCTCCTCGAATTCCGTGTAAGCACACAATTCGGTCATGTATATCTTTGCCAACAACCTTTGCTATAGGTAGTCTTATTTGGAATGAAATGAGCTACCTTCGTCAAGCGATCGACTATACCCAAATCGAGTCATATCCTGAAGAGTCTTTGGCAAACCTGTGATGAAATCCATCCTAGTTTATCCCACTTCCATTCGGTATCGGCAATGGTTGTAACAATCCTGGCTTCGATGCTCTGCCTTTACTTCGACATAATATGGCTACATACTCCACAATATCCTTCTTCATTCCGGTCCATGAAAATATTCTTCAAATCCAAATACATCTTGGTATTTCCGGGTGAATCGAATAGGGTGAATCATGAGCTTCTTGTAAAATTAACTTTCGATCTCGGGTCATTGGGCACATAAACACGGTCTTCAAACCATAGGGTATCGTGCTCTTCCTCACGAAATCCTTTAGCTTTTCCTTTGCCCATTTTCTCCTTTATGGGCAACTTCCTTATCTGCCTTTTGGGCTTCTCGATTTGTCCATTAGTGGTTGAATCTCCAATTGCTACATAGCCTCTGGAACTATTTCCAAACATAGCTCTCGAAGGTCCTCGGCTAACTCATTGGGTATTCCTCCCATCATTAGGGTATTGGCGTGGCTCTTACGGCTCAATAAATGCCTTTCGACATTAGCCTTTCCGGGGTGATAATGCAATCTCATGTCATAGTCCTTGATAAGCTCTAACCATCTCCTCTAAAGATTTAATTTCATACGTGTGAAGATGTACTTCAAACTCTTGTGATCCGTATATACTTCACAATGATTTCCAATGAGAAAATGTCTCACGTCTTCAAGGCATGCTGGGCTGCTAACTCCAAATCATGAGTGGCATAATTCAACTCATGAGGCTTAAGTTATAAATGAAGCATCGAAACAACTCTTCCTTCCTGCATAAGCACGGCTCCAAGTCCTCGGCGTGAGCGTCATAATACACCTCATAATCCTTAGTCGATCGCGCAATATCAAACTGGTGAGGTAACCAATCTTTTCTTCAACTCCGAAAACTTGCCTCGAGTCCTCAGTCCATATGAATTTGTTTTCCTTCTTCAACAATTCTTCATAGGCTTTGCAATCCTTGAGAAATTCTCAATGAACCTTGGATATCCTGCGAGTCAAGAAACTCGAATCTCTCAATATCGTTGGTGCTTCCCATTTGATTCGGTCTCAACTTTTGTGGGGTCTTGCTATCCCTTCTCCGGATATAACATGTCAAAGAAATCCAACTTCCTTTAGCCAAAACTCACATTTTTGAACTTGGCATCAAGGTGTTCCCTCGGTTTCTCCAAAACCAATGCAAATGTTCCTTGTGTTCCTCTTCATTCTTTGAGAAAATCAAAATGTCATCAATGAACCTGACGGCGAACTTATCCAAAACTCCATAAACACTTTGTTCATCGGGTTCATGAAATAGGCTGGTGCGTTAGTCGGTCCAAATGACATAACGGTATACTCATCGATCCATATCTAAGTAGTAATGCGGTCTTGGGTATGTCTTGCTCCGAATCTTCAAGCGATGGTACCACGATGGTAAGTCGATCTTGGAAAACACTTTGGCTCCTTGCAAGCGATCAAAGCAGATCATTTATCATAGGTAGTGGTACTTGTTCTTGATTGTTACTTCATTCAATCCACGGTAATCAACAACCATTCTCAACGATCCATCCTTCTTCTCCACTAACAAAGCGGGTGATCCCCAAGGTGAAGAACTTGGCGAATAAAACCTTTATCCAATAGTTCCTTAATCGCTTCTTGATTTCTGCCAAATCCTGCGGGCATCACTGTCACGTTAAACCGATATCGGGCCTGTTCACGGCAACAGCTCAATCAAAAACTCAATGTCTCTATCCGGTGGCATTCACGGCAATTCTTAAAATACATCGAGATAATCCTTTACCACTGGTACTTCTTCTGTACCTCTCGATAAGCAATTAACTTGTGCTCTCCTTGGCTCGTCCGTGACACATACTTATTATCCTTCTTCCTTCACGGTGTGGTGAGCAAAATTGACCTTGTGGTACAATCTATGTTTCCTCCATACTTTGATAACCAATCCATACCTAATATCACATCAATCCTTGGATTCGGAACTATTAGGTTTGAGGGAAAACATAGTGTCCAATCCTTGAAGTGGTCGATCACACCATTTACTAGCCACGTATTACGCTCGGTGAGGTTACTAGCATGGGTGACCTAAGGACTTGGGTCGATAATGTACTTATCCACAAATCCCTTGATATGTATGAATGCGATGCACGATGTCGAAAAGAACAAGCTGCGTAAATGACAACCAAAACTTACCGATTCTGCATGGGCTGATCTTCAACCTCCTCCACATCGATGTGGTTCACATCCCCTGTTGAAAGGTTTGGCTTCTTTCGAGCTTCCATTGCTATTTCCATTACGCATACGGACAGGTCATTTATAGTGCCCGGTCTTGCGGCACTTAAAGCAAATAATGTGACTCAGTCTACCTTGGATGGTGTTGCCGGGTTAGTGCGGTTCTGTCCATTGCTTCCTCCATTCCGTTCCCATTCTTGGTGCCATTATGGTTATCTGAATTACCTCCTCCATGGGTATCTTTGAAACTGAATTCTGATTTAGGGTATACGAGGCTTCTGTTGGGCTCCAGAGTTATACTTCCCTATCCATACTTCGCTTGCAGTTCTCAATTCTTCTTGCTTCCTTCAATCATGAGGCTGGGTCTACTAACTCTGGTAGTTGTTGAAACTTGCCACCATCAACGGCATCTTGAACTCATCATTCAGTCCTTCTAGAAACTTCTCTGTTTAGCTGCATCTGTAGCGTCATCACGGGGCATAACGTGCTAATTTGCTAAAGTCATCCACATCTTGTGTAGTCCTTCCTCCTTAGCGTAAGTTCGAAACTCACGCTTCTTCATAGCCATGGCTCCTGCTGAAACATGGGCGGTCTGGCTTCTGGCGGTCCCATGTGGCGGTGTCTGGGATAAGTGGCTGTGAATTCTCCCACCATCTGCTGCGGGTCCTTCAAGCTGGTGTCTGCAAACTTCACTCTTTCACCTGTGCATCCTGCATTGGTCAGCTCCCTTCCTATCTTGCAGCCAGTCATACTGCTACAATCGGCTCGGTGCTACTAGAATACACGGCGGATTCAGTCTAGAAGCAGTCGAGATGATCCGCGGTGGTGGTGGTGGCGGTGGGTTGTTGTTGTTGTTGTTGCCACAGTTGCGCAATGTTTGAATCAGAATTGATACGCTCTTTGGATCAATTGGGTGATCTCTGGCGGGAAAGCGAATCCGGGGTCGCGTCTGGAGGCATCGATGGGTTTAGAAAAGAAGAGAAATGTAGAATAGAATGAGGTCTAAGGGATCACTACCCAAATGCACATGAGCAAATGCACACAAATCACTTCATTCAATCAAACAAGGGCTTACGATCTAACTATAAAAGTGTGTGTACTATAATGTTTACATGGAGGAAATACTACTAATATGTGGGGACTTCTACTAATTTGAACGGTGGAAGACTCCATGATGTACGCTCGGCTTAGTCTTCAAAGTCGGGTTCACTTGGATCCGAATCGATGTCGTCGATGTTAATGTAGTCGCTTGGTATTCGACATCTGGTCTTCATTCACGGCGCTAACTTCTTGAGTTCTTCGATCTCGTGCTTAAGATCGTTATTGTGTCTTGCGAGCTACGATCTCGTCCATATGAGTCCTTGCGTGTAGTCTTTAGTTCTCCTTCAGTTCTAGGATCCTTTCCCGTCTTACGCAACTCCAACATGTCGTTGCACATTTGGTTCTCGTCCGAATGTCTGGTTTAATTCTGGATGAAAGCTGCAATGGACCTATCCTTCTTGGTCTTGTGACATCCCGGTTGTCATCTCGGCGTCCATAAATCTGGTAGATGGTATCCTTGAGGTCTTCTTGATAAACTTCTCCAATCGTCCCATGGTGATGTGAGCTGCCATGCTCTTTCCCGGACTCAAGTGGGTGCAGAAAACACTATCTATAGGCTTGGTGATTGGGGGAATGTCCTTCTGGAGCGTGGCGTGAATCTTCCAGCGCTCCTCTTGAGCGGTGGCGTTGAAAGTCGGTGAAGCTTGGTAGTCCAATGTTGAGTACTTAGTAACTTCCTTCAAGTGAAATCAAAGGTGTGCCTTCATCCGGTTGGGTGTACTTGATCTTGTCCAATCATCCTAAAGAGTAGAAAAGATGAGGAGTTAGAAAATGGGAAGAGAGTAGTGATCTATGGCTTTAACTTAGTGGTGCGTGTCCCTCTGATCAGCGTGCTCTGATACCATTCTCTATGGCGACCAGACCGAATGGATCCATCTCGTGCTCGATGTCATCCTGGATCGATGTCTTGACACCACCAGTGCTTGAAGGATTTATTGCAGAGTAGCAATCACTTATTACATCGTTGTCCACAAGGGAACTTACTACAATAATATGGCTTAAGGCCATCTAATAATAACAGCGGAAGGCTTGGAAGATAAGAGTCCATCAACTCCAGCGGCATCACGAGTATAGAACCACGACCTAACACCTTACTCGTCGTCGGAAAAGTCGCAACGTGAAAGTTGCAGCCAACAGGTCAGCACATGGAATATCTGGCAATGTAACACATAAGAGCAATGAATGAATAAGCCTACACTACATGCATATATGGCTGGTGGTAAGGCTCTGATTTACATTGCATAAAGCTGATTTTCCCTACAACAAAGGAATAAATTTTATTTAACTATCATGGTGGTTGTTAAACATTGAGAATGGTTGACAGCATTCTCAATCCCAATTAAAGTACTCATCAAAACCCAATAACTTTTATTTAGAAGTAACATGTTGAGATTCATGATATTCAATTAGGATACTCAAAACGTCCATAACCGGGGACACGGCTAATCATGATTAGTTTATACACTCTTAGAGGTTTGCGCACTTTTCCCCACAAGACTCGATCGCCTCCGCTTGGTTACGGCACTACATGGTGTTTGAGAAGCGGATGACCGAGACATAGTCTTTCAGAAGCGCTAGCACCTTACATGGGTAGACCGTACCAACCTACATCCCTACATCAGCTAGCCTACCAAGAGTTTGCACAACTTAGTCAACTACGCGAGCCCATAATTGGCTTGTGGCTGCTACGGAAGTTTCGGTTGAATAATCTTATGATCCCTTAGAGCACGGTGGCGGTCCAAAGAAATCGAGGCAAGTCTGATGGAAACCAGTGCCTCAATCCACCAGATGTGTGTTTAGGTTGCCACCTTAGATAAACCATTAATTAACAATCTCACATACATCATGGATATTCACTCACCCAATCCACGTCTACTAGCATAGCATGGTACAATAAGCAAGCGTGAAGTAACTCCCAAGGTTTCATAAGTAAAAGCAGTAATAGGTACTACCTCAATCTACTTCCCAAACCCACAATTTAATTTGATCCTAAACATGCAAGTGTTTGAGGGATAGATCTAATGCATAAAAACTGGGTATGAGAAGAGTATGATCAAAGTGTTACTTGCCTTGCGATGATCCATGAGACCTAGAGATTGAAGTAACAAGCGGCCACTCGGTGATCTACGCAGACAAACAACAAGCATACAATAAGTACTCATCTAATGCGCGGAAATCTCGAATAAAATATTTAACCAGAAAGTTCAACTTAGAACCACAGTTGCAAAAAATCGAATCAAATAAAGCATCGAATCGAAACTCGAGAAGGCGACTCGGTTTAGCAATCGAAACTAGGTCAAAATTTTACAGTAGCAAAACTCTGTGAAAGTAGGTTAGTCGGGCGGCGGTTTCGTTCTGAAACTCCGGTAACTGAATCACGATTCCGATGCGGCGAGAAATAGAACAGATTTGAAAATCGGATCGAAATCGAATCGAGAAAAATAACGGATTAAATCCGATTAAAAGAAAATGACGAACGGATTAAATAGGACGTTCGATTAACAGACTAATCCAACGAACACGTTCATTGAAGCGAGCGGTTCGGTGAGCGTTCGTTAATTAAGAAAACCGAAAAAAACAAAACCATCTAGGGTTTTTTTTCAAAAAAACCGAATCATAAAAAAAAAGGATCGGTTTTTTGGGAAACCGGATCGGAGCAGGCGTGGCTACCTCCGTGAGGGCCTTCCGAGTCAGCGGGAGCTCAGGCGTGGTCCAGTCGGGAGGCGGCGAGGCTCGGCGACGCCGAAACAGCAATGGCAGCGTCCACCAGCGGCTGGGCTTTGTGAGCTCGGGGTAGAAGCGGCTCCGTGAGTGAGATAGAGGTGGCGGCTATTTATGGAAGGGGGTGAGTCGGCTTGGGGAGGGCAAGCCGAGGCGAGGGAGGCGGACTCCGGCGTGAGGTGGCGTCTTGTGTGGGGCGCCTTCAGTGAGCGCGTCTTGTGAGGAGAGAGGAGGTGGGCATGGGCGGGGCGGCAGGTGGGCCTCGGCCAGAGGGGGAGGCGCAGCGTTTTAAATTTAAACCAAACAGATTAAAAACTACCAAACGAACTCCGATTTTAATAAAATAATTTTCCCGACTCCTAAAAATGAGTCAAACAAAATGAACTTTAAAAGCGGCAAACATGCATATATTTTAAAATGCTCATTTTGCCTAAGCAAAATAAATCTTTCAAAAACCAAATTTGATTTATTTATAAAATCTTCATTTTTCTAAATATTGGAAAGTCATATTCCCTCTCTTAATTTTTTTATAGGAAAAACTTTATGAAGATAATTTAAATAAATCCAAATTATCCTATTTTCAAAATTTGGAAAATCCCAAATATGAAAATAATGAAACTTCCAGCTCTCTCCGGGGGTCCTTGAGTTGCGTGAAATTTTCTAGGAGCGGAAAAATCACGAGAAAAATATGATATGCATGATGACCTAATGTATAACATTCCAAATTGAAAATTTGGGATGTTACATATTCTCTTTGCTCGTTAAGCCTCTACTTGGTTTATCATTCCGGAGTTAAAGACATATCGGGAGATTATTTGTGTTCCAATTGATTCGTGGTTGTCACCTCATTCAAATATTTAAATTGTTCGGTTCATCATCATCCTTTCCAGCGGTGTTTTCTTTTAGTGGGCCCTAACCCGCAGGTCTTTTCCAGAGATCTTACGACTCTTCTAATTTCCCCGGAGCTATTCCCAATTCTTTTCAAGTGTGAAGTAAGGATGAATTTCATCAGTCACATGCCTTCTCCAAGATCGCTTTCTAATTCTTTTCATCTTTGGGTCAACCCTTCCTCTTTTCATTCTCCCGGAGTATCTCAATAATTTTGCGGTGTTTCGTTGTCATTTGAAGATCGAAGAAGAGTTCCTCTTAAATCTTGTCCATTCTCCGGAGGTTCATGGTGCTAGCGATGTTATCCTATCTAATTGTTTCCAGTCATGTAAATTCTTTTCATCCATCAGGTATTTCAGGAGTTACTTTCCGTCTCAATCATCCAGGCCATCTTTTCGGAAGATTTCTTCGTTCCAAGTTTTCAAAGTCGTTCTCCAATTATTCTATATCCGTGCCCCTTCGTTCGTCTCAATATTCTTCGATTAGCCGTTCAAGTATTCTTCTATCGTTCGCGATCTCTTTGTTCTCTTGCATTATAGTTCCTCAAGTATCTTCGTGCTTTTCTAATTCTTCCGCGATTCTTTCTCTTTTCTTCGTTCATTGTCATTTCTTCGGTGGTTCGCTCAAGATTGTTTTTCCTTGATTATCACTTTAATTCATTCGTTCTTTGAATCCTACCGTGGTTCAAGAAGACCCTCTCAAGTTTGCGATATGTCACTTCTCAATTCTTTTTCAAGAAGAATAAGTAGTTTGCAAAAATCCATTGTTTGTCATCAATTTAATTTGATGAAGGATAAGCATACAATAAATCTTATTCTTATTTCATCCAAGTGATTAATCCCTTACTTGAGTTTGTTCATAATGAATAAATTCTAGTTCTAAGTGTTTTAATCTTTTCTTTTCCGAGTTCAAATTTTCCTCGGCCATCTCGTCGGAACCTCCATCCGAATCATCGCAAGGCTTTAATCTTATTTCCTTTCATCCTTCAATGTATCTCATCATCCTTTTTGTTACGGAGTCCTTCATGGTAGTTCTTCATGATTTAATTCATTCTTCAAGAGTTCAGCAAGATTCTTGTCGGTTGGAGTTCAAGTATCTTTTCTTCTTGCATCTCGAAGTGCAATTAATCCTCTGTATTCTTTTAAGTGGAGTTTTGCATTTCTTCGTTCTTCAGCTATCCAATCATTTTCGTTTGTGGCGGTTATCACCTTATGATCTTGAGATGTTACCTATAAGACCACAACAAGCTATTTCTTTTTGTTGTTGAATTTCCAACAACTCCGTTCAACCCTTCCTTCTAAGTTCTTTTCATTCAATTCTTTCAATTCTTAGGAGGCATTGTGTTGTTCCTCTAAGTGGCTATGTTCCATTTTGTCAAACTCAGTTCCAACTCCTTCCATGTTCAGCCAGAGTGCTGCTTTAATTCTTTCAGTCTTATTCGTTCCTTATCTCGTTCTAACCGGAGTGGTTTCATAGTCTATCTGATTCCATGAGCTTTCGATTCTCGTCATTCTCGTCGTTCCTCTCTCATTCTCGAGTGCTCTCGATTCCTTGCTTCTTCTTTGAGTTCTTGTTTCACCTCATCCTTTTCCCTTCCGTCTCGGTCCTAAGATCTCGGACGAGATCTCTTGTTAGTGGAGGAGTGTTGTAACGCCCGGTTTGAATCTTGGTGTCTTCAAGTTATTAGCCCTCGTTGCCATGTCATTTGCTTGCGTGTTGCACTTTGCCATGTCATCATATGCATTTCATATTATGTCATCATGTGCATTTCATTTGCATACATGTTCGTCTCATGCATCGAGCATTTTCCCCGTTGTCCGTTTGCAATCCGGCACTCCTATGTCTCCGGCGCCTTTTGCCTCTTTTCGTGTCGGGTGTTGAACATTCTCAGAATGGACGAGGTTTATAGCGGCCTTGGTACAGCACCGGTGAACCGCTTTGTCAAGTTTCGTGCCATTTGGAGTCGTTTGATACTCAGCAGTTAACGTGTAACCGCAAAGCCCTCTTTGTCTTGCAGCCCAACACCTCCAAAGTGGCCCAAAACCCAGCAAACTCCCTCCATGCTCTCGATCGTTCGATCACGATCGCGTGGCCTCGCTCCTCATTTGGACTCTCCTAGCTCCCTCTACCTATAAATATGTGCCTCCCGAAAATTCCCGGTCCAAACCCTAATTTCTTCTCCTCTCGCCCGGGGCCGTCGCCCATCTGGCTCCCGCCCGCCAGCCCGGTGGCCGCCCGCCCGTGGCACCGCGCCTCCCCGCCCGCGGCCGGAAGCCATCAGGCCCATGGCCCGCTCAGCGCTGCGCCGCCGCCCGTTCGCGCCGCCCGCCCGGCCGGCGGCCGCCCGCCACTTGCCAGCCAGCGACCCCGCCGCCCGGCGCGCCTCGCCGCCAGCCCGGCCTGGCCGCCGCCGCCTCGCCCGCTGCCTCGCCTCCCATAATCGGCCGCTGACCCGCGCCAGCAGCGCCGCCCGCCGCCACTGTGAGCGCCCGCTACCGCCAGCCGACCTCGTCGCCGCCTCCCTCCGTCGTGCCCTCCGACGCCCAGCGCCGCTGGGAACCGCCACCCGTCGCGGATCTGGGAGTGGGCGATATCCACCACTCCCCCATCAACGCGGCCCGTCCGATCCTCCCGTCCGGAACCACCTCATCCGGCTATGTGATGTTAGTTTGATTCTTATCGAACATGCACTTTGTCATTTTGCCATGATTGGCGTCGCACCCTATGAACTTGAGTCCTACCGTGTGTTTGTAATATGCCATGCCATCTTTAGGGGTGTAGGCCATGTATTTTCTGCGATCTCTGTGGTGACTAGCACAAGCATGCAAACTAGGCTTCATGATGTTGCTGATTTCAGCCTATTCTACTGCGATATTTTTATGCCATGTAAACTTGATGCTCTGAGAGATCCATGCTTATTTTGAGATACTTGATAAGGATGTTTTGAACATATGGTTATTCTCTATCCATCCATGCCCTTGTTTGCAATTATGGAGTGCCATAGCTTGAGTCAATCGAGCTCTACTTTTGCTATAAATGTTTCGGTAGATTGTTTACATATTCAATTTTGCCAAGGTTGTTGTTAGTGATCCATGCACTCTATGAACTTGCTATTGCCTGCTTTGCTTCATAAACATGTATTCTTACTGTGAGTTGCCTTGCCATGCCATGTATTTCTCTGTGGTGAGTGGTTCAAGCTCACCAACATGCCTACTTATTGTTGTTCTGCCATGTATGAATCTGTCATATAACTTGCCATGTTTACGTGGGTGCCATCATATTTTCCGTGCCCTTTGACTCATGGTCGATAAGGGACTTTTGTTCTCTGCATTTAGTAGTATCATGCCATGCCTTTGTTTGCCATGATAAGTTCCTGTATGTTGTTTGATAGCTCTAAACATTGCAACTTTGATGTTATTTGCAAAGTAAAGCTGTTATTATTGGCAATCTTGCCATGTCTTTTCAGCATGTTCTAGTGATTTACGGAGATAGCTCAGTGTTCATGTTTTGTCATGCTTTACCTACATCATGCCCATGCCTTTTGTTATCATGTTGAGATTCTGTATGTTGTTTTGATGCTTGCAATATGCCTACTTGCTGTCTTGGACAGATTGTTGCTATAACTTGTATTGTGTGTATGTGTTGAACCGTTGCTCCGTTTTGAGTGTGCTCTATATGAAACTTGCTTGATTTTGCATGTAGCTTCATATTATCATGTTGCATCCATGTTTTGAGGTGTTTGCTTGATGTTTGGATGCATTTTTCATCAATGCCATGTTTATCTTGTTTTGCCCATATCTTCTAGACCGTAGCTCCGAATCTAATGAACTTTATATGTAACTTGACTAGAATTTCGTGTAGATCATCGTGGTGCATCTTAACTTGCTGTTTAACAACTTGAACATAAGGTTTATTCAGATATGGACCAATTTCGAAATTTGCATATGAGGACTTACCGGAATTGTTATATGTTGTTCCGGCCTCATTTAAACTTGCCTTGATGTGTTGCTCTTGTTTGCATCATCTCTTGCCATGAGTAGCCTCATCTAGCCTTGTCATGCATCATGCTTGGTTGTGCATCATGTCTTGTCTATGTGTGGTGTGTTTACTATGTTGTGTGCTTCTTCTTGTTAGTTCTTGTTTCGTTGCGATCGTGAGGATTCGTTCGTCTACGCTTGGTTCGGCTTCATCCGTTCATCTTCTTCATGGACTCGCTCTTCTTCCTTGCGGGATTTCAGGCAAGATGACCGCTACCCTGGACCTCACTACTATCATTGCTATGCTAGTTGTTTCGTTCTATCGCCATGCTGCGCTACCTATCACTTGTTCCTCAAGCCTCCCAAATTGCCACGTCAGCCTCTAACCTTTTACCCTTCCTAGCAAACTGTTGTTTGGCTATGTTACCGCTTTGCTCAGCCCCTCTTATAGCGTTGTTAGTTGCAGGTGAAGATGAAGTTTGTTCCTTGTTGGAACATGGAGATGTTGTTCCTTGTTGGAACATGTTTACTTGTTGGGATATCACAATATATCTTATTTAATTAATGCATCTATATACTTGGTAAAGGGTGGAAGGCTCGGCCTTATGCCTGGTGTTTTGTTCCACTCTTGCCGCCCTAGTTTCGTCATATCGGTATTATGTTCCTGGATTTTGCGTCCCTAACGCGGTGGGTGATTTATGGGACCCCCTTGACAGTTCGCTTTGAATAAGACTCCTCTAGCAAGGCCCAACCTTGGTTTTACATTTGCCTCACCTAGCCCTTTTCCCTTGGGAGTCGCGCTCTCAAGGGTCATCTTTATTTACCCCCGGACCAATGCTTCTCCAAGTGCTGGCCCAAACCGAGCGATGTCCGGCGCCCTGGCAATCGGGGTTTATGCCAACCGACGTCTGGCTCATCCGGTGTGCCCTGAGACCGAGATATGTGCAGCTCCTATCAGGATTTGTCGGCACATCCGGTGACTTTGCTGGTCTTGTTTTATTCTTTGTCGAAATGTCTTGTAGCCAGTTCGAGACTGATCGGGTCTTCCGGGAGAAGGAATATCCCGTTGATCGCGAGAGCTTATAATGGGCTAAGTTGGGACACCCTGCAGGTATAAACTTTCGAGAGCCGTGCCCGCGGTTATGTGGCAGATGGGAATTTGTTAATATCCGGTTGTAGCAAACTTGAAGTAAACTCCTCTAAAATACACAAACCGTGCGTGTTAGTGAGTGTCTCTTTTAGGGTTGATCGAGAGGAGAACACGGTTTCGGGTTATGTCGGCGTAAGTAGGAGTTCAGGATCACATCTTGATCATTACTAGTTGACGATCGTTCGTTTCTCTTCTCGCTCTCATTTGCGTATGTTAGCCATATATGTAGCGCTGCTGCAACCTCTTTACCCATTCCTTTCCCGATGGCTTTGCTAGTCTTGATACCCATGGTAATGGGATTCTGAGTCCTCGTGGCTCACAGATTACTACAACAAGATTGCGGTACAGGTTTCGCTATGATCATGGCCAGAGGCGATGTTTGCTTGTTTTGGAGTTCGTCTTAGCTTCTTAGATCGGGGATAGGTTCGGTCGGCCTTTGGGCTAGCAGGTGGATATTGCTTGAGTTTACATTATGTTTCATCCGTGGTCGGATGTTGATCTTAATATGATGTTGATGTATTCTTGTGGCATTTGTGCCTTGTATGTATCCCCATCTATTATGTAATGTTGATGTAATGATATCCACCTTGCAAAAGCGTTTCAATGCGGGTCTATCCTTGGTGGGACCGTCGAGTTCCTTTGGATGGGTCGCATATTAGGCGTGATGAAGCCCAAAGCTAGACCTAAGCTTGAAACTGAGTGCTTCTCTGCAAGGGAATGGTCACTAGAACGGCACTGCCCCAAATACTTGGCGGATAAGAAGGATGGCGAAGTGAACAAAGGTATATTTGATATACATGTTATTGATGTGTACCTTACTAGTATTCATAGTAGCCCCTAGGTATTTGATCTGGTTGGTTGCTAAGATTAGTAACTTCAGCAGGAGTTGCAAAATAAAGAGAGACTAGTTAAGGGCGAGGTGACGATGTGTGTTGGAAGTGTTTACAAGATTGATATGATAACCATCGCACACTCCTTCTACCTTTGGGATTAGTGTTGAGCCTAAATAAATGTTATTTGGTATTTCGTTGAGCATGAACATGATTAGATCGTGCTTATTGCAATCTGTTATTCATTTAAGTCAAGAATAATTGTTGTTCTGTTTACATGAATAAAACCTTCTATGGTCATACACCAAATGTAAATAGTTCTGAATCTCGATTGTGGTGATACACATATTCATAATATTGATGCCAAAAGATGCAAAGTTGGTAATGATAGTGCAACATACTTGTGGCATTGCCGTTTAGGTCATATTAGTGTAAAGCATGAAGAAACTCCATGTGGATGGACTTTTGGAATCACTTGAGCATGATTCATTTGATACTTGCGAACCATGCCTCATGAGCAAGATGACTAACACTCATTCTTGAACAATGGAGCGAGCTAATAACTTATTGGAAATAATACATATCGATGTATGCAGTCCCATGAGTGTTGAAGCATGCGGTATATCGTTATTTTAGCACATTCACAAATGATTTAAGTAGGTATGGGTATATCTACTTGATGAAACACAAACTGAAACGTTTGAAAAGTTCAAAGAACTTCAGGTGAGTGGAGAATCATCGTAACAAGAAAATAATTGCTTTATCAGAGGCGAAAATTTGAGTTAAAAGTTTGGCTTTTATTTAAAACAACTGGAATAGTTTCACAACTCCGCCACAGGAACACCACAGTGTAATGGTGTCGGACATCATAACCATGCTTTATTAGATATGGTGCATTCCATGATGTCTCTTACGATTTACTACTATCGTTTGGGGTTAGCATTAGAATAGCCCCATTCATGTTAAATAGGGCACCGTGAATCCGTTGAGCGACACCGTATGAACTATGGTTGGGGAGAAACCTAAGCTGTCATTTCTTAGAAGTTTGGGATGCGGCGCTTATGTCAAGAGGCTTCGACTGATAAGCTCGAACCCAAGCGGAGAAGTGCATCTTCATAGGATACCCTAAAGAAACTATTGGGTACACCTTGTACCACATATCTCAAGAGCAAGATCTTTGTTGCTAGGAATGGGTCATTTCTAGAGGAGGAGTTTCTCTCAAAAGAAGTTAGTGGGAGGAAAGGAGAACTTGATGCACTAATTGTACCTTCTCTCGAATTGGAAAGTAGCACATCGGAAAACCATTCCGTGGTGCCTAGACCAACTAGAGAGAAGCTAATGATGATGATCATGAAACTTTGGATCAAGTTACTCTGAACCTCGTTGGTCAACAGAACATGTACCGCACTAGAATGATATGGTAATCCTGTCACGGAAGTCATGTTACTAGATCAAAGGCGAACCTCACGAACTATGAAGAAGCTATGATGAGCCCAGATTCCGACGGATGGCTTGAGGCCATGAAATCTGAGATAGGATCCATGTATGAGAACAAAATGTGGACTTTGGTGGACTTGCCCGATGATCTGTAAGCCATTGAGAGTAAATGGATCTTCAAGAGGAAGATGGGCGTTGATGGTAATATCACTATCTATTAAAACTCGACTTGCCGCAAAAGGTTTTCGACAAGTTCAAGGAGTTGACTGATGAGACTTTCTCACCGTAGCGATGCTTAAAGTTTATGCGAATCATGTTAGCAATTGCATTTATGGTAATAAAATCGGCAAATGGACGTCAAAACTGCATTCCTTAATCGATATCTTAAAGAAGAGTTGTATATGATGCAACGAGAGGTTTTGTCTAAAGGTGCTAACAAAGTTTGCGAGCTCCGACAATCCATCTATGGACTGGTGCAAGCATCTCGAATGGGAATACACTTTGATGAGGAGATTAAAGCATATGGTGTTATCTGGACTTACGGTGAAGCTGTACTTATAAGAAAGTGAGTGGGAGCTATGTAGCATTTCGATATTATATGTGGATGACATATTGTTGATTGGGAATGATATAGAATTCTGGATAGCATAAAGGATACTTGAATAAGAATTTTTCAATGAAAGACCTCGTGAAGCTACTTATAAATTGGGCATCAAGATCTATAGGGACAGATCAAAAGCGCTTAATAGGACTTTTACAAAGCACATACCTTGACAAAGTTTTGAAAAAGTTCAAAATGGGTCGATCAAAAAGGGTTCTTGTCTATATTGCAAGGTGTGAAGTTGAGTAAGACTCAAATCGACCACCAGAAGATAGAGAGAGAATGAAAGTCATTCCTATGCCTTAGCCATAGGTTCTATAAAGTATGCCATGCTGTACCCAGACCTTTTGTGTACCTTGCCATGAGTTTGGAAAGGGGGTACAATAGAGATCAGGTGGATCCTTTGGATAATGATCGAAATTATCCTTAGTTACCTAAGAAGTCTAAGGAAATGTTTCGATCATGGAGGTGATAAAGTTCATCGTAAAGGGTTACGTCGATGCAAACTTTAACACCATTCAGATGACTTTGAGTCTCAATCTGGATACATATTGAGCGATGGAGCAATTAGCTAGAGTAGCTCCATGCGAGCATTGTAGACATAGAAATTTGCAAAATACATACGGATCTGAATATGACAAATCCGTTGACTAAGCCTCTCTCAAGCAAAACATGATCACACCTTAGTACTCTTTGTGTATTAATCACATGGTGATGTGAATTAGATTATTGACTCTTGTAAATCTTTGGGTGTTAGTCACATGGCGATGTGTACCATGGGTGTTAATCACATGGCGATGTGAACTAGATTATTCCTTTGATGCGTGTGGGTCCTAAACAAGCGGTTTTATCCCTTTCCATGGCGGCATTTGGAACCGTTGCCAAGTGAATGTGGGCGATAGGGGTCCTTCCCACACGACCCAAAAACGTCTATGATAGGGCCCCTACAAGTACTCCTACGTTTACCTTGCATTGCCATCACATTCGGTATACGTGGTGCTATTTTACGATCGCGACCCATCACAAATTCACTATTATAGAGCGTGTATGATGTGCGGCCCATCACAAGCGGTTCATTGTTAAGAAGATTTGCTAATCATCGATGCAGTGTCGGACAGGATTACGAAACGTCGGACCGTGTAACATCGTCGTACCGACAACTATTGCACTGCGCTATCTGTGGTGCAACGTTTACGATGCATACTCGCCGAAAACAGTTCATGGTTGCGAATGGTATGCGATAAGGCAACTAACACAAGCGTTTAGTTTGCCAGCACCGTTTGTGATATTATGCGACATCACACCGAGTGCGCAAAAGCAACTACTCTGTGCATGCTTGCAAGTTTCCTCTTTGTGAACTGTCTCAGATTATGGTACATATCATAAGCGTTTGTGTTTTACCAACCGTGTGTGCCGTAACAACACGGAGCGTAATTTCACCCTAATTTAATTGCTGCTTTTCCAAATTGTACGGTTTGGATTTGAATTTTAATTTGAATGTATGCTACAGCTTTATTCTTATCCATTAGGTTCAAACAACCAATGCATTATTCGATTCATAGGTACATATGTTCAAGAATTACATAAGAACCAAATAAAGAATGATGAACCATAGTTGTATACTTGTACTATTAAAGGCGGTAAAGAAAGAGGCGAAATATATTCTGGTTCTGAACAAGGTGAAGCGGAATGCCCATATTGTGCCCTCCTCCATTTAGAAGGCACGCGACTCTAGTCAAACCCTTGTGATGGCTGACCGCATCCTTCACGGCTTCATGAAAACATCTAGCTAATCATCGTGTTGGTAGAAATACTTTAACCTTTGCATGCCCACCAATCATGTAGTTTGAGAGGTAATCTTGAGTAAACTGCTTTGGCAACCTTTGCAAGGAAAAAGATCAGACATTGTCATCTAACACAACTCATTATGGGCAGTAAAGGAAGGCTGCAGAGTTCTTACTTACCATCCTGCAGTTATTGTCTTGGATAAAGTGTAAACAAATAGTTTAATTGCCATCTTTGGACCCATTTTACTAACAATCTTTATCACTTCCTCACTTGATGCTAGTTCATCGATATCTCATTGCCCCATAGAAGGAAAGAGCGCGGATCTTTACCAATGACACATGTACCTAAAAGCACCAAATTAATATTAGAAGCTAAACAGCAATTGCACAATGATGTAGTACAACACTCTTTTATAATATGTCTATATACATCCGTATGTGGTAGTCCATTTGAAATCTCTAAAAGACAAATATTTAGGAATGGAGGAGTATCTTATAACATCCAATATACTAACATATTAGATGAATTAACATCTTATATTATGGGCGGAAGGAGTTTAGTGCATTCTTACAAATTATCGGTGATTAAGTTAATTTGTTTTCCTTCTTCAACAATTCTGTCATAGGCTTTGCAATCCTTGAGAAATTCTCAATGAACCTTGTGTAGTATCCTGCGAGTCAAGGAAACTCGAATCTCTCAATATCGTTGGTGCTTCCCATTTAGTTCGGTCTCAACTTTTGTGGGGTCCTTTATCCCTTCTCCGGATATAACATGTCAGAAATCCAACTTCCTTTAGCCAAAACTCACATTTTGAACTTGGCATACAAGCTGTGTTCCCTCGGTTTCTCAAAACCAATGCAAATGTTCCTTGTGTTCCTCTTCATTCTTTGAGAAAATCAAAATGTCATCAATGAACCTGACGGCGAACTTATCCAAAACTCCATAAACACTTTGTTCATCGGGTTCATGAAATAGGCTGGTGCGTTAGTCGATCCAAATGACATAACGGTATACTCATCGATCCATATCTAAGTAGTAATGCGGTCTTGGGTATGTCTTGCTCCGAATCTTCAAGCGATGGTACCACGATGGTAAGTCGATCTTGGAAAACACTTTGGCTCCTTGCAAGCGATCAAAGCAGATCATTTATCATAGGTAGTGGTACTTGTTCTTGATTGTTACTTCATTCAATCCACGGTAATCAACAACCATTCTCAACGATCCATCCTTCTTCTCCACTAACAAAGCGGGTGATCCCCAAGGTGAAGAACTTGGCGAATAAAACCTTTATCCAATAGTTCCTTAATCGCTTCTTGATTTCTGCCAAATCCTGCGGGCATCACTGTCACGTTAAACCGATATCGGGCCTGTTCACGGCAACAGCTCAATCAAAAACTCAATGTCTCTATCCGGTGGCATTCACGGCAATTCTTAAAATACATCGAGATAATCCTTTACCACTGGTACTTCTTCTGTACCTCTCGATAAGCAATTAACTTGTGCTCTCCTTGGCTCGTCCGTGACACATACTTATTATCCTTCTTCCTTCACGGTGTGGTGAGCAAAATTGACCTTGTGGTACAATCTATGTTTCCTCCATACTTTGATAACCAATCCATACCTAATATCACATCAATCCTTGGATTCGGAACTATTAGGTTTGAGGGAAAACATAGTGTCCAATCCTTGAAGTGGTCGATCACACCATTTACTAGCCACGTATTACGCTCGGTGAGGTTACTAGCATGGGTGACCTAAGGACTTGGGTCGATAATGTACTTATCCACAAATCCCTTGATATGTATGAATGCGATGCACGATGTCGAAAAGAACAAGCTGCGTAAATGACAACCAAAACTTACCGATTCTGCATGGGCTGATCTTCAACCTCCTCCACATCGATGTGGTTCACATCCCCTGTTGAAAGGTTTGGCTTCTTTCGAGCTTCCATTGCTATTTCCATTACGCATACGGACAGGTCATTTATAGTGCCCGGTCTTGCGGCACTTAAAGCAAATAATGTGACTCAGTCTACCTTGGATGGTGTTGCCGGGTTAGTGCGGTTCTGTCCATTGCTTCCTCCATTCCGTTCCCATTCTTGGTGCCATTATGGTTATCTGAATTACCTCCTCCATGGGTATCTTTGAAACTGAATTCTGATTTAGGGTATACGAGGCTTCTGTTGGGCTCCAGAGTTATACTTCCCTATCCATACTTCGCTTGCAGTTCTCAATTCTTCTTGCTTCCTTCAATCATGAGGCTGGGTCTACTAACTCTGGTAGTTGTTGAAACTTGCCACCATCAACGGCATCTTGAACTCATCATTCAGTCCTTCTAGAAACTTCTCTGTTTAGCTGCATCTGTAGCGTCATCACGGGGCATAACGTGCTAATTTGCTAAAGTCATCCACATCTTGTGTAGTCCTTCCTCCTTAGCGTAAGTTCGAAACTCACGCTTCTTCATAGCCATGGCTCCTGCTGAAACATGGGCGGTCTGGCTTCTGGCGGTCCCATGTGGCGGTGTCTGGGATAAGTGGCTGTGAATTCTCCCACCATCTGCTGCGGGTCCTTCAAGCTGGTGTCTGCAAACTTCACTCTTTCACCTGTGCATCCTGCATTGGTCAGCTCCCTTCCTATCTTGCAGCCAGTCATACTGCTACAATCGGCTCGGTGCTACTAGAATACACGGCGGATTCAGTCTAGAAGCAGTCGAGATGATCCGCGGTGGTGGTGGTGGCGGTGGGTTGTTGTTGTTGTTGTTGCCACAGTTGCGCAATGTTTGAATCAGAATTGATACGCTCTTTGGATCAATTGGGTGATCTCTGGCGGGAAAGCGAATCCGGGGTCGCGTCTGGAGGCATCGATGGGTTTAGAAAAGAAGAGAAATGTAGAATAGAATGAGGTCTAAGGGATCACTACCCAAATGCACATGAGCAAATGCACACAAATCACTTCATTCAATCAAACAAGGGCTTACGATCTAACTATAAAAGTGTGTGTACTATAATGTTTACATGGAGGAAATACTACTAATATGTGGGGACTTCTACTAATTTGAACGGTGGAAGACTCCATGATGTACGCTCGGCTTAGTCTTCAAAGTCGGGTTCACTTGGATCCGAATCGATGTCGTCGATGTTAATGTAGTCGCTTGGTATTCGACATCTGGTCTTCATTCACGGCGCTAACTTCTTGAGTTCTTCGATCTCGTGCTTAAGATCGTTATTGTGTCTTGCGAGCTACGATCTCGTCCATATGAGTCCTTGCGTGTAGTCTTTAGTTCTCCTTCAGTTCTAGGATCCTTTCCCGTCTTACGCAACTCCAACATGTCGTTGCACATTTGGTTCTCGTCCGAATGTCTGGTTTAATTCTGGATGAAAGCTGCAATGGACCTATCCTTCTTGGTCTTGTGACATCCCGGTTGTCATCTCGGCGTCCATAAATCTGGTAGATGGTATCCTTGAGGTCTTCTTGATAAACTTCTCCAATCGTCCCATGGTGATGTGAGCTGCCATGCTCTTTCCCGGACTCAAGTGGGTGCAGAAAACACTATCTATAGGCTTGGTGATTGGGGGAATGTCCTTCTGGAGCGTGGCGTGAATCTTCCAGCGCTCCTCTTGAGCGGTGGCGTTGAAAGTCGGTGAAGCTTGGTAGTCCAATGTTGAGTACTTAGTAACTTCCTTCAAGTGAAATCAAAGGTGTGCCTTCATCCGGTTGGGTGTACTTGATCTTGTCCAATCATCCTAAAGAGTAGAAAAGATGAGGAGTTAGAAAATGGGAAGAGAGTAGTGATCTATGGCTTTAACTTAGTGGTGCGTGTCCCTCTGATCAGCGTGCTCTGATACCATTCTCTATGGCGACCAGACCGAATGGATCCATCTCGTGCTCGATGTCATCCTGGATCGATGTCTTGACACCACCAGTGCTTGAAGGATTTATTGCAGAGTAGCAATCACTTATTACATCGTTGTCCACAAGGGAACTTACTACAATAATATGGCTTAAGGCCATCTAATAATAACAGCGGAAGGCTTGGAAGATAAGAGTCCATCAACTCCAGCGGCATCACGAGTATAGAACCACGACCTAACACCTTACTCGTCGTCGGAAAAGTCGCAACGTGAAAGTTGCAGCCAACAGGTCAGCACATGGAATATCTGGCAATGTAACACATAAGAGCAATGAATGAATAAGCCTACACTACATGCATATATGGCTGGTGGTAAGGCTCTGATTTACATTGCATAAAGCTGATTTTCCCTACAACAAAGGAATAAATTTTATTTAACTATCATGGTGGTTGTTAAACATTGAGAATGGTTGACAGCATTCTCAATCCCAATTAAAGTACTCATCAAAACCCAATAACTTTTATTTAGAAGTAACATGTTGAGATTCATGATATTCAATTAGGATACTCAAAACGTCCATAACCGGGGACACGGCTAATCATGATTAGTTTATACACTCTTAGAGGTTTGCGCACTTTTCCCCACAAGACTCGATCGCCTCCGCTTGGTTACGGCACTACATGGTGTTTGAGAAGCGGATGACCGAGACATAGTCTTTCAGAAGCGCTAGCACCTTACATGGGTAGACCGTACCAACCTACATCCCTACATCAGCTAGCCTACCAAGAGTTTGCACAACTTAGTCAACTACGCGAGCCCATAATTGGCTTGTGGCTGCTACGGAAGTTTCGGTTGAATAATCTTATGATCCCTTAGAGCACGGTGGCGGTCCAAAGAAATCGAGGCAAGTCTGATGGAAACCAGTGCCTCAATCCACCAGATGTGTGTTTAGGTTGCCACCTTAGATAAACCATTAATTAACAATCTCACATACATCATGGATATTCACTCACCCAATCCACGTCTACTAGCATAGCATGGTACAATAAGCAAGCGTGAAGTAACTCCCAAGGTTTCATAAGTAAAAGCAGTAATAGGTACTACCTCAATCTACTTCCCAAACCCACAATTTAATTTGATCCTAAACATGCAAGTGTTTGAGGGATAGATCTAATGCATAAAAACTGGGTATGAGAAGAGTATGATCAAAGTGTTACTTGCCTTGCGATGATCCATGAGACCTAGAGATTGAAGTAACAAGCGGCCACTCGGTGATCTACGCAGACAAACAACAAGCATACAATAAGTACTCATCTAATGCGCGGAAATCTCGAATAAAATATTTAACCAGAAAGTTCAACTTAGAACCACAGTTGCAAAAAATCGAATCAAATAAAGCATCGAATCGAAACTCGAGAAGGCGACTCGGTTTAGCAATCGAAACTAGGTCAAAATTTTACAGTAGCAAAACTCTGTGAAAGTAGGTTAGTCGGGCGGCGGTTTCGTTCTGAAACTCCGGTAACTGAATCACGATTCCGATGCGGCGAGAAATAGAACAGATTTGAAAATCGGATCGAAATCGAATCGAGAAAAATAACGGATTAAATCCGATTAAAAGAAAATGACGAACGGATTAAATAGGACGTTCGATTAACAGACTAATCCAACGAACACGTTCATTGAAGCGAGCGGTTCGGTGAGCGTTCGTTAATTAAGAAAACCGAAAAAAACAAAACCATCTAGGGTTTTTTTTCAAAAAAACCGAATCATAAAAAAAAAGGATCGGTTTTTTGGGAAACCGGATCGGAGCAGGCGTGGCTACCTCCGTGAGGGCCTTCCGAGTCAGCGGGAGCTCAGGCGTGGTCCAGTCGGGAGGCGGCGAGGCTCGGCGACGCCGAAACAGCAATGGCAGCGTCCACCAGCGGCTGGGCTTTGTGAGCTCGGGGTAGAAGCGGCTCCGTGAGTGAGATAGAGGTGGCGGCTATTTATGGAAGGGGGTGAGTCGGCTTGGGGAGGGCAAGCCGAGGCGAGGGAGGCGGACTCCGGCGTGAGGTGGCGTCTTGTGTGGGGCGCCTTCAGTGAGCGCGTCTTGTGAGGAGAGAGGAGGTGGGCATGGGCGGGGCGGCAGGTGGGCCTCGGCCAGAGGGGGAGGCGCAGCGTTTTAAATTTAAACCAAACAGATTAAAAACTACCAAACGAACTCCGATTTTAATAAAATAATTTTCCCGACTCCTAAAAATGAGTCAAACAAAATGAACTTTAAAAGCGGCAAACATGCATATATTTTAAAATGCTCATTTTGCCTAAGCAAAATAAATCTTTCAAAAACCAAATTTGATTTATTTATAAAATCTTCATTTTTCTAAATATTGGAAAGTCATATTCCCTCTCTTAATTTTTTTATAGGAAAAACTTTATGAAGATAATTTAAATAAATCCAAATTATCCTATTTTCAAAATTTGGAAAATCCCAAATATGAAAATAATGAAACTTCCAGCTCTCTCCGGGGGTCCTTGAGTTGCGTGAAATTTTCTAGGAGCGGAAAAATCACGAGAAAAATATGATATGCATGATGACCTAATGTATAACATTCCAAATTGAAAATTTGGGATGTTACATATTCTCTTTGCTCGTTAAGCCTCTACTTGGTTTATCATTCCGGAGTTAAAGACATATCGGGAGATTATTTGTGTTCCAATTGATTCGTGGTTGTCACCTCATTCAAATATTTAAATTGTTCGGTTCATCATCATCCTTTCCAGCGGTGTTTTCTTTTAGTGGGCCCTAACCCGCAGGTCTTTTCCAGAGATCTTACGACTCTTCTAATTTCCCGGGCTATTCCCAATTCTTTTCAAGTGTGAAGTAAGGATGAATTTCATCAGTCACATGCCTTCTCCAAGATCGCTTTCTAATTCTTTTCATCTTTGGGTCAACCCTTCCTCTTTTCATTCTCCCGGAGTATCTCAATAATTTTGCGGTGTTTCGTTGTCATTTGAAGATCGAAGAAGAGTTCCTCTTAAATCTTGTCCATTCTCCGGAGGTTCATGGTGCTAGCGATGTTATCCTATCTAATTGTTTCCAGTCATGTAAATTCTTTTCATCCATCAGGTATTTCAGGAGTTACTTTCCGTCTCAATCATCCAGGCCATCTTTTCGGAAGATTTCTTCGTTCCAAGTTTTCAAAGTCGTTCTCCAATTATTCTATATCCGTGCCCCTTCGTTCGTCTCAATATTCTTCGATTAGCCGTTCAAGTATTCTTCTATCGTTCGCGATCTCTTTGTTCTCTTGCATTATAGTTCCTCAAGTATCTTCGTGCTTTTCTAATTCTTCCGCGATTCTTTCTCTTTTCTTCGTTCATTGTCATTTCTTCGGTGGTTCGCTCAAGATTGTTTTTCCTTGATTATCACTTTAATTCATTCGTTCTTTGAATCCTACCGTGGTTCAAGAAGACCCTCTCAAGTTTGCGATATGTCACTTCTCAATTCTTTTTCAAGAAGAATAAGTAGTTTGCAAAAATCCATTGTTTGTCATCAATTTAATTTGATGAAGGATAAGCATACAATAAATCTTATTCTTATTTCATCCAAGTGATTAATCCCTTACTTGAGTTTGTTCATAATGAATAAATTCTAGTTCTAAGTGTTTTAATCTTTTCTTTTCCGAGTTCAAATTTTCCTCGGCCATCTCGTCGGAACCTCCATCCGAATCATCGCAAGGCTTTAATCTTATTTCCTTTCATCCTTCAATGTATCTCATCATCCTTTTTGTTACGGAGTCCTTCATGGTAGTTCTTCATGATTTAATTCATTCTTCAAGAGTTCAGCAAGATTCTTGTCGGTTGGAGTTCAAGTATCTTTTCTTCTTGCATCTCGAAGTGCAATTAATCCTCTGTATTCTTTTAAGTGGAGTTTTGCATTTCTTCGTTCTTCAGCTATCCAATCATTTTCGTTTGTGGCGGTTATCACCTTATGATCTTGAGATGTTACCTATAAGACCACAACAAGCTATTTCTTTTTGTTGTTGAATTTCCAACAACTCCGTTCAACCCTTCCTTCTAAGTTCTTTTCATTCAATTCTTTCAATTCTTAGGAGGCATTGTGTTGTTCCTCTAAGTGGCTATGTTCCATTTTGTCAAACTCAGTTCCAACTCCTTCCATGTTCAGCCAGAGTGCTGCTTTAATTCTTTCAGTCTTATTCGTTCCTTATCTCGTTCTAACCGGAGTGGTTTCATAGTCTATCTGATTCCATGAGCTTTCGATTCTCGTCATTCTCGTCGTTCCTCTCTCATTCTCGAGTGCTCTCGATTCCTTGCTTCTTCTTTGAGTTCTTGTTTCACCTCATCCTTTTCCCTTCCGTCTCGGTCCTAAGATCTCGGACGAGATCTCTTGTTAGTGGAGGAGTGTTGTAACGCCCGGTTTGAATCTTGGTGTCTTCAAGTTATTAGCCCTCGTTGCCATGTCATTTGCTTGCGTGTTGCACTTTGCCATGTCATCATATGCATTTCATATTATGTCATCATGTGCATTTCATTTGCATACATGTTCGTCTCATGCATCGAGCATTTTCCCCGTTGTCCGTTTGCAATCCGGCACTCCTATGTCTCCGGCGCCTTTTGCCTCTTTTCGTGTCGGGTGTTGAACATTCTCAGAATGGACGAGGTTTATAGCGGCCTTGGTACAGCACCGGTGAACCGCTTTGTCAAGTTTCGTGCCATTTGGAGTCGTTTGATACTCAGCAGTTAACGTGTAACCGCAAAGCCCTCTTTGTCTTGCAGCCCAACACCTCCAAAGTGGCCCAAAACCCAGCAAACTCCCTCCATGCTCTCGATCGTTCGATCACGATCGCGTGGCCTCGCTCCTCATTTGGACTCTCCTAGCTCCCTCTACCTATAAATATGTGCCTCCCGAAAATTCCCGGTCCAAACCCTAATTTCTTCTCCTCTCGCCCGGGGCCGTCGCCCATCTGGCTCCCGCCCGCCAGCCCGGTGGCCGCCCGCCCGTGGCACCGCGCCTCCCCGCCCGCGGCCGGAAGCCATCAGGCCCATGGCCCGCTCAGCGCTGCGCCGCCGCCCGTTCGCGCCGCCCGCCCGGCCGGCGGCCGCCCGCCACTTGCCAGCCAGCGACCCCGCCGCCCGGCGCGCCTCGCCGCCAGCCCGGCCTGGCCGCCGCCGCCTCGCCCGCTGCCTCGCCTCCCATAATCGGCCGCTGACCCGCGCCAGCAGCGCCGCCCGCCGCCACTGTGAGCGCCCGCTACCGCCAGCCGACCTCGTCGCCGCCTCCCTCCGTCGTGCCCTCCGACGCCCAGCGCCGCTGGGAACCGCCACCCGTCGCGGATCTGGGAGTGGGCGATATCCACCACTCCCCCATCAACGCGGCCCGTCCGATCCTCCCGTCCGGAACCACCTCATCCGGCTATGTGATGTTAGTTTGATTCTTATCGAACATGCACTTTGTCATTTTGCCATGATTGGCGTCGCACCCTATGAACTTGAGTCCTACCGTGTGTTTGTAATATGCCATGCCATCTTTAGGGGTGTAGGCCATGTATTTTCTGCGATCTCTGTGGTGACTAGCACAAGCATGCAAACTAGGCTTCATGATGTTGCTGATTTCAGCCTATTCTACTGCGATATTTTTATGCCATGTAAACTTGATGCTCTGAGAGATCCATGCTTATTTTGAGATACTTGATAAGGATGTTTTGAACATATGGTTATTCTCTATCCATCCATGCCCTTGTTTGCAATTATGGAGTGCCATAGCTTGAGTCAATCGAGCTCTACTTTTGCTATAAATGTTTCGGTAGATTGTTTACATATTCAATTTTGCCAAGGTTGTTGTTAGTGATCCATGCACTCTATGAACTTGCTATTGCCTGCTTTGCTTCATAAACATGTATTCTTACTGTGAGTTGCCTTGCCATGCCATGTATTTCTCTGTGGTGAGTGGTTCAAGCTCACCAACATGCCTACTTATTGTTGTTCTGCCATGTATGAATCTGTCATATAACTTGCCATGTTTACGTGGGTGCCATCATATTTTCCGTGCCCTTTGACTCATGGTCGATAAGGGACTTTTGTTCTCTGCATTTAGTAGTATCATGCCATGCCTTTGTTTGCCATGATAAGTTCCTGTATGTTGTTTGATAGCTCTAAACATTGCAACTTTGATGTTATTTGCAAAGTAAAGCTGTTATTATTGGCAATCTTGCCATGTCTTTTCAGCATGTTCTAGTGATTTACGGAGATAGCTCAGTGTTCATGTTTTGTCATGCTTTACCTACATCATGCCCATGCCTTTTGTTATCATGTTGAGATTCTGTATGTTGTTTTGATGCTTGCAATATGCCTACTTGCTGTCTTGGACAGATTGTTGCTATAACTTGTATTGTGTGTATGTGTTGAACCGTTGCTCCGTTTTGAGTGTGCTCTATATGAAACTTGCTTGATTTTGCATGTAGCTTCATATTATCATGTTGCATCCATGTTTTGAGGTGTTTGCTTGATGTTTGGATGCATTTTTCATCAATGCCATGTTTATCTTGTTTTGCCCATATCTTCTAGACCGTAGCTCCGAATCTAATGAACTTTATATGTAACTTGACTAGAATTTCGTGTAGATCATCGTGGTGCATCTTAACTTGCTGTTTAACAACTTGAACATAAGGTTTATTCAGATATGGACCAATTTCGAAATTTGCATATGAGGACTTACCGGAATTGTTATATGTTGTTCCCGGCCTCATTTAAACTTGCCTTGATGTGTTGCTCTTGTTTGCATCATCTCTTGCCATGAGTAGCCTCATCTAGCCTTGTCATGCATCATGCTTGGTTGTGCATCATGTCTTGTCTATGTGTGGTGTGTTTACTATGTTGTGTGCTTCTTCTTGTTAGTTCTTGTTTCGTTGCGATCGTGAGGATTCGTTCGTCTACGCTTGGTTCGGCTTCATCCGTTCATCTTCTTCATGGACTCGCTCTTCTTCCTTGCGGGATTTCAGGCAAGATGACCGCTACCCTGGACCTCACTACTATCATTGCTATGCTAGTTGTTTCGTTCTCGCCATGCTGCGCTACCTATCACTTGTTCCTCAAGCCTCCCAAATTGCCACGTCAGCCTCTAACCTTTTGCACCCTTCCTAGCAAACTGTTGTTTGGCTATGTTACCGCTTTGCTCAGCCCCTCTTATAGCGTTGTTAGTTGCAGGTGAAGATGAAGTTTGTTCCTTGTTGGAACATGGAGATGTTGTTCCTTGTTGGAACATGTTTACTTGTTGGGATATCACAATATATCTTATTTAATTAATGCATCTATATACTTGGTAAAGGGTGGAAGGCTCGGCCTTATGCCTGGTGTTTTGTTCCACTCTTGCCGCCCTAGTTTCCGTCATATCGGTATTATGTTCCTGGATTTTGCGTCCCTAACGCGGTCGGGTGATTTATGGGACCCCCTTGACAGTTCGCTTTGAATAAGACTCCTCTAGCAAGGCCCAACCTTGGTTTTACATTTGCCTCACCTAGCCCTTTTTCCCTTGGGAGTCGCGCTCTCAAGGGTCATCTTTATTTACCCCCGGACCAATGCTTCTCCAAGTGCTGGCCCAAACCGAGCGATGTCCGGCGCCCCCTGGGCAATCAGGGTTTATGCCAACCCGACGTCTGGCTCATCCGGTGTGCCCTGAGACCGAGATATGTGCAGCTCCTATCAGGATTTGTCGGCACATCCGGTGACTTTGCTGGTCTTGTTTTATTCTTTGTCGAAATGTCTTGTAGCCAGTTCGAGACTGATCGGGTCTTCCGGGAGAAGGAATATCCCGTTGATCGCGAGAGCTTATAATGGGCTAAGTTGGGACACCCTGCAGGTATAAACTTTCGAGAGCCGTGCCCGCGGTTATGTGGCAGATGGGAATTTGTTAATATCCGGTTGTAGCAAACTTGAAGTAAACTCCTCTAAAATACACAAACCGTGCGTGTTAGTGAGTGTCTCTTTTAGGGTTGATCGAGAGGAGAACACGGTTTCGGGTTATGTCGGCGTAAGTAGGAGTTCAGGATCACATCTTGATCATTACTAGTTGACGATCGTTCGTTTCTCTTCTCGCTCTCATTTGCGTATGTTAGCCATATATGTAGCGCTGCTGCAACCTCTTTACCCATTCCTTTCCCGATGGCTTTGCTAGTCTTGATACCCATGGTAATGGGATTCTGAGTCCTCGTGGCTCACAGATTACTACAACAAGATTGCGGTACAGGTTTCGCTATGATCATGGCCAGAGGCGATGTTTGCTTGTTTTGGAGTTCGTCTTAGCTTCTTAGATCGGGGATAGGTTCGGTCGGCCTTTGGGCTAGCAGGTGGATATTGCTTGAGTTTACATTATGTTTCATCCGTGGTCGGATGTTGATCTTAATATGATGTTGATGTATTCTTGTGGCATTTGTGCCTTGTATGTATCCCCATCTATTATGTAATGTTGATGTAATGATATCCACCTTGCAAAAGCGTTTCAATGCGGGTCTATCCTTGGTGGGACCGTCGAGTTCCTTTGGATGGGTCGCATATTAGGCGTGATGAAGCCCAAAGCTAGACCTAAGCTTGAAACTGAGTGCTTCTCTGCAAGGGAATGGTCACTAGAACGGCACTGCCCCAAATACTTGGCGGATAAGAAGGATGGCGAAGTGAACAAAGGTATATTTGATATACATGTTATTGATGTGTACCTTACTAGTATTCATAGTAGCCCCTAGGTATTTGATCTGGTTGGTTGCTAAGATTAGTAACTTCAGCAGGAGTTGCAAAATAAAGAGAGACTAGTTAAGGGCGAGGTGACGATGTGTGTTGGAAGTGTTTACAAGATTGATATGATAACCATCGCACACTCCTTCTACCTTTGGGATTAGTGTTGAGCCTAAATAAATGTTATTTGGTATTTCGTTGAGCATGAACATGATTAGATCGTGCTTATTGCAATCTGTTATTCATTTAAGTCAAGAATAATTGTTGTTCTGTTTACATGAATAAAACCTTCTATGGTCATACACCAAATGTAAATAGTTCTGAATCTCGATTGTGGTGATACACATATTCATAATATTGATGCCAAAAGATGCAAAGTTGGTAATGATAGTGCAACATACTTGTGGCATTGCCGTTTAGGTCATATTAGTGTAAAGCATGAAGAAACTCCATGTGGATGGACTTTTGGAATCACTTGAGCATGATTCATTTGATACTTGCGAACCATGCCTCATGAGCAAGATGACTAACACTCATTCTTGAACAATGGAGCGAGCTAATAACTTATTGGAAATAATACATATCGATGTATGCAGTCCCATGAGTGTTGAAGCATGCGGTATATCGTTATTTTAGCACATTCACAAATGATTTAAGTAGGTATGGGTATATCTACTTGATGAAACACAAACTGAAACGTTTGAAAAGTTCAAAGAACTTCAGGTGAGTGGAGAATCATCGTAACAAGAAAATAATTGCTTTATCAGAGGCGAAAATTTGAGTTAAAAGTTTGGCTTTTATTTAAAACAACTGGAATAGTTTCACAACTCCGCCACAGGAACACCACAGTGTAATGGTGTCGGACATCATAACCATGCTTTATTAGATATGGTGCATTCCATGATGTCTCTTACGATTTACTACTATCGTTTGGGGTTAGCATTAGAATAGCCCCATTCATGTTAAATAGGGCACCGTGAATCCGTTGAGCGACACCGTATGAACTATGGTTGGGGAGAAACCTAAGCTGTCATTTCTTAGAAGTTTGGGATGCGGCGCTTATGTCAAGAGGCTTCGACTGATAAGCTCGAACCCAAGCGGAGAAGTGCATCTTCATAGGATACCCTAAAGAAACTATTGGGTACACCTTGTACCACATATCTCAAGAGCAAGATCTTTGTTGCTAGGAATGGGTCATTTCTAGAGGAGGAGTTTCTCTCAAAAGAAGTTAGTGGGAGGAAAGGAGAACTTGATGCACTAATTGTACCTTCTCTCGAATTGGAAAGTAGCACATCGGAAAACCATTCCGTGGTGCCTAGACCAACTAGAGAGAAGCTAATGATGATGATCATGAAACTTTGGATCAAGTTACTCTGAACCTCGTTGGTCAACAGAACATGTACCGCACTAGAATGATATGGTAATCCTGTCACGGAAGTCATGTTACTAGATCAAAGGCGAACCTCACGAACTATGAAGAAGCTATGATGAGCCCAGATTCCGACGGATGGCTTGAGGCCATGAAATCTGAGATAGGATCCATGTATGAGAACAAAATGTGGACTTTGGTGGACTTGCCCGATGATCTGTAAGCCATTGAGAGTAAATGGATCTTCAAGAGGAAGATGGGCGTTGATGGTAATATCACTATCTATTAAAACTCGACTTGCCGCAAAAGGTTTTCGACAAGTTCAAGGAGTTGACTGATGAGACTTTCTCACCGTAGCGATGCTTAAAGTTTATGCGAATCATGTTAGCAATTGCATTTATGGTAATAAAATCGGCAAATGGACGTCAAAACTGCATTCCTTAATCGATATCTTAAAGAAGAGTTGTATATGATGCAACGAGAGGTTTTGTCTAAAGGTGCTAACAAAGTTTGCGAGCTCCGACAATCCATCTATGGACTGGTGCAAGCATCTCGAATGGGAATACACTTTGATGAGGAGATTAAAGCATATGGTGTTATCTGGACTTACGGTGAAGCTGTACTTATAAGAAAGTGAGTGGGAGCTATGTAGCATTTCGATATTATATGTGGATGACATATTGTTGATTGGGAATGATATAGAATTCTGGATAGCATAAAGGATACTTGAATAAGAATTTTTCAATGAAAGACCTCGTGAAGCTACTTATAAATTGGGCATCAAGATCTATAGGGACAGATCAAAAGCGCTTAATAGGACTTTTACAAAGCACATACCTTGACAAAGTTTTGAAAAAGTTCAAAATGGGTCGATCAAAAAGGGTTCTTGTCTATATTGCAAGGTGTGAAGTTGAGTAAGACTCAAATCGACCACCAGAAGATAGAGAGAGAATGAAAGTCATTCCTATGCCTTAGCCATAGGTTCTATAAAGTATGCCATGCTGTACCCAGACCTTTTGTGTACCTTGCCATGAGTTTGGAAAGGGGGTACAATAGAGATCAGGTGGATCCTTTGGATAATGATCGAAATTATCCTTAGTTACCTAAGAAGTCTAAGGAAATGTTTCGATCATGGAGGTGATAAAGTTCATCGTAAAGGGTTACGTCGATGCAAACTTTAACACCATTCAGATGACTTTGAGTCTCAATCTGGATACATATTGAGCGATGGAGCAATTAGCTAGAGTAGCTCCATGCGAGCATTGTAGACATAGAAATTTGCAAAATACATACGGATCTGAATATGACAAATCCGTTGACTAAGCCTCTCTCAAGCAAAACATGATCACACCTTAGTACTCTTTGTGTATTAATCACATGGTGATGTGAATTAGATTATTGACTCTTGTAAATCTTTGGGTGTTAGTCACATGGCGATGTGTACCATGGGTGTTAATCACATGGCGATGTGAACTAGATTATTCCTTTGATGCGTGTGGGTCCTAAACAAGCGGTTTTATCCCTTTCCATGGCGGCATTTGGAACCGTTGCCAAGTGAATGTGGGCGATAGGGGTCCTTCCCACACGACCCAAAAACGTCTATGATAGGGCCCCTACAAGTACTCCTACGTTTACCTTGCATTGCCATCACATTCGGTATACGTGGTGCTATTTTACGATCGCGACCCATCACAAATTCACTATTATAGAGCGTGTATGATGTGCGGCCCATCACAAGCGGTTCATTGTTAAGAAGATTTGCTAATCATCGATGCAGTGTCGGACAGGATTACGAAACGTCGGACCGTGTAACATCGTCGTACCGACAACTATTGCACTGCGCTATCTGTGGTGCAACGTTTACGATGCATACTCGCCGAAAACAGTTCATGGTTGCGAATGGTATGCGATAAGGCAACTAACACAAGCGTTTAGTTTGCCAGCACCGTTTGTGATATTATGCGACATCACACCGAGTGCGCAAAAGCAACTACTCTGTGCATGCTTGCAAGTTTCCTCTTTGTGAACTGTCTCAGATTATGGTACATATCATAAGCGTTTGTGTTTTACCAACCGTGTGTGCCGTAACAACACGGAGCGTAATTTCACCCTAATTTAATTGCTGCTTTTCCAAATTGTACGGTTTGGATTTGAATTTTAATTTGAATGTATGCTACAGCTTTATTCTTATCCATTAGGTTCAAACAACCAATGCATTATTCGATTCATAGGTACATATGTTCAAGAATTACATAAGAACCAAATAAAGAATGATGAACCATAGTTGTATACTTGTACTATTAAAGGCGGTAAAGAAAGAGGCGAAATATATTCTGGTTCTGAACAAGGTGAAGCGGAATGCCCATATTGTGCCCTCCTCCATTTAGAAGGCACGCGACTCTAGTCAAACCCTTGTGATGGCTGACCGCATCCTTCACGGCTTCATGAAAACATCTAGCTAATCATCGTGTTGGTAGAAATACTTTAACCTTTGCATGCCCACCAATCATGTAGTTTGAGAGGTAATCTTGAGTAAACTGCTTTGGCAACCTTTGCAAGGAAAAAGATCAGACATTGTCATCTAACACAACTCATTATGGGCAGTAAAGGAAGGCTGCAGAGTTCTTACTTACCATCCTGCAGTTATTGTCTTGGATAAAGTGTAAACAAATAGTTTAATTGCCATCTTTGGACCCATTTTACTAACAATCTTTATCACTTCCTCACTTGATGCTAGTTCATCGATATCTCATTGCCCCATAGAAGGAAAGAGCGCGGATCTTTACCAATGACACATGTACCTAAAAGCACCAAATTAATATTAGAAGCTAAACAGCAATTGCACAATGATGTAGTACAACACTCTTTTATAATATGTCTATATACATCCGTATGTGGTAGTCCATTTGAAATCTCTAAAAGACAAATATTTAGGAATGGAGGAGTATCTTATAACATCCAATATACTAACATATTAGATGAATTAACATCTTATATTATGGGCGGAAGGAGTTTAGTGCATTCTTACAAATTATCGGTTGTCATGAATGAAGATGATCCCTCAGTTCAAGCTCGGAGAAGAAGGAGAAGGCAAAGAGGAGAAGGCTGCCAAGATGCCAACTCAAGAGGAGGCATCTGGTATTTCTTGAAGAACAAGCGAGGAGCAGCCGGATACTTAATAGAATCAACCCGAGGTTGAGAAGGTTGGCCACCCTCACTCAAAATCAGGAGAGCTTGGAAGAATCATAGAACAAAAGTTCTATAACTTAGATGTAAAATGGCGAGATTGATCTGCGGTGGAGGAACTACAAGATGACATGCAGGAGAGGAAGGGCAAAACAACAACGATGCATTTGCAGAGTGCCTAGAGCCCAGAGGTCATCTGCTGTGCGTTCGAACACAAGAGCAACTTCATCCTGCCAGCTCACCTCGGTGCCACCAGCTCCGGCATCTACATCAGCTCGGCTCCATCTACTTCAAGCTGAAGCTTTCGTCCTCGGCGTTATCCGGACTCCACCACGAAGATCAAGCACGAGTCGATCTAGCACTATGCATTTTCTATGAACTTTTGGTAACTTGTTGCCAAAGGGGAAAAAATGTATAGATCAAAACCGAGAGAGAGGTGTTGCTTTTGTTCTCTTTGCTTTATTTGATGGTTTTCAATCTTTGTTTGCTTTTGGTTGAGATACTATGCTTGTGAGACATTGATGATCATGTGTTTGATCATAAGCTACACTTATGCATGCTTGATATTATCCTATCTATTTATGTGATCACTCACTATGCTTGGTGATGAGTGCATGTATTCATTTTTATTATTTTGGCGCTCCACCAAGATGTATGTGACATGGAAGAGTAACCCATGAGCCTAATTCATTGTGCATTTGCAGTCCAAAGCAAATCTAAAACTATGCACAAATTTAGGGAGCTCTTGCTTATCACATACTTCTCAAAGCGACGATGTTATTTAAATTTTATTATCATTTGTCGAAGCTTTGATCTATATGTTGTCATCAATTACCAAAAGGGGAGATTGAAAGTGCAACTATCCTAGGTGGTTTGGTAATTCATAACAACATATAGCTCATTGACTAATGCTATTCAAGACTATTATTTCAGGAAAGCTCAATGAATGGCATGGCATGGATGATGAAAGTGGATCCCTCAAAATACTAAGGACAAAGGTTGGCTCAAGCTCAAAAGCTCAAGACTCTTCATTTTACATTTTAGTGATCCAAGATCACATTGAGTCTATAGGAAAAGCCAATACTATCAAGAAGGGATGAGGTGTTGTAATGAGCCTCTTGCTTCATGTGCTTAGTGATATGCTCCAAAACCCTCAACTACTTTCCCACATCCACAAATGACCTAAACCTAAAGCCAAAATCGGTCACACCGATTCTTTCTATCCGCCACCGATTCCAAAAGTCATAGACTGCCACAAACCCTAAGCAAATCGGTCTTACCGATAGGGATCTCGGTCTCCCGAGATGGGTTACAATCTCTTTGTTTCCTTCGTAACTTTGGTCTAACAAAGTGAGCGTCAGTCCCAAGATTGCAATGTAAACTCTCTGTTTCCTTTTGTAACATTTGGTCTCACGAAAAGAAAAATCGGTCCCACAGTTTACGACCAACTCTCTGGAAGCTTATTACCAAATCGGTCTCAGAGTTTGTTGTCGGTCTCACCGAGATTACGTTATGCCTAACCCTAACGAATCGGCCTCAAGAGATGCATGTCAGTCCACGAAAATCACTAACGGTCACTAGGTTTACTAAATCGGTCCGGCCGGTTTAATGATTCGGTCCCACGAGTTTAGTAAATTGTGTTAGCAGTTAGATTTTGTGTGGAGGCTATATACCCTCCACCTCCTCTTCATTGTGGAAGCCATCGACAGAACCTACACTTCCAACTTACCATTTAGAGAGAACCACCTACTCATGTGTTGAGGCCAAGATATTCCATTCCTCCATATGAATCTTGATCTCTAGCCTTCCCCAAGTTGCTTTCCACTCAAACCCTCTTTCCACAGATCCAAATCCTATGAGAGAGTTGAGTGTTGGGGAGACTATCAAACCAAGGCAAAGTTATCTCAACCCCTTTTTCTTCTTAATGGTTTCCAAT